>JANHGO010007648.1:0-56438 GCA_024606505.1 Aquila spilogaster
CAGTAAATCACCTTTCCTCCTCAGATCGTTGCCACTGTTTTCTTTTCAGGCCCATCTTTTTTTCTTTTTTTTTTTTTTCCTTTTCCCCCTCCCCTTTCCCGGAGTGTGGGCCTGTGGGTCTCCTCACACCTTTGTCACGGAATCGGGCCGAACCAGCCCATAAACCGTTGACATGACCATACTTAGTTTCTCTTGAAAAATGCTAATCTGCATTCAGTAATTTGTTAAACTTTGTTATATAAATGCACCTCAAATTGTTAGTCACTCAGTTGAGATTTTAGCAGAGTAAGAATCTGTTGACTGGATCTTGAAAAGCTGAGATTAAAAGTTTTGTCTATTCAGGTTAATACATGCTAAACTGAAACAAACAAAAAAATGTCTTACTAGATATCTAATTCTATTACAAATTACTAATTCCTAGTAATAGTCCTTACTATACTCCAAAATCCATCTAGAAATATTACCAAAGAAAACAATTCAGTAAGACCTGGGATCTTCCTAGTACATTTTATTCCATGCGGGCCTGAAGGTGTCAACCCAAGCATAAGATGGATGATTTAAATTTTGAAAAGTTTGAGCAATTTCTCGGTGTGCCTTTGTCAGTTCACCTGTTTGTACTTGGAAACTTCCATTAGAATTAAAAAACAAGTTAACCCTGAACAAGCATTAACATTTACAATGGGAAATGTAGGCATGAAATCAGTTGCAGGCTGAACAAACAGCAAATTCAACAAATTCCTTTTTTCCAATAATATTGCATCTTCACAGCAAGTCATAGGGTATAGGAGAAGCTTTGATTATCAGCATTATTGTGCCAGAATAAGAGGCACTCAACATGCAGTCAAAACAGCATCTATTTTAGATTAAGAAAATAGCAAGAAGAGAAGCTAAACTGTTGTATCTCTCACTCCTAATATTACTTTCTGACAATAAATATGGCTTCCAGATATTATGGAAATCTTTTTATTAAATGGGTGAATCTCGAGGGATCTCTGAATGCTGTGGTAAAAAAAAAAAAAAAAAAAAAAAAAAAAAAAAGAGTAGATCCAGAAGAGAAAACAGTCTAATACAGGTGACTCCAGAATCGAATCTAGTCCAATTTTCTCTCCTTTGTTACAAGGAGGCATGAATACTCCAATAAAACTGACTAATGCTCTTAAAACACATAATATCATTTGATTAAGATTTTTGATAGTAATATCTGTCAGTCATTGTTATAATGGAGTAAGATGAGAGACATTTATGAATATTTAAATCCTAACTTCTTATTAAAGTTTTTGTTTGCAATAATGTATCTTGCAGAAACACTTTCATTTGACTACTTTCTTTTATTAGGATTTTCATCCTGTATTAGATCATTGCTTTTATTCCTCATGAAAGGTACCACACAATCTGAAGAGTCCTCTACATTTGCACTGAAAGAGAAAGACATGTTCTTCAGAAGCAATCTCACTGATTCACTTTCCGCTTGAGACTGAAATAATTAACCAGTTGAAGTAGCTTTCATAATTTTATTTAGAGGGTACATTTTTTTCCCATATCAACATTTACTTTGCTGTTCTCAGAAAGAAGAGAACTAGTAGGAGAGAATAAAAATGAGGAAAACAAAAATGATCAGAGATCAATGAACCCATGACCCACAATGGCAGATTGAATGAAAATAATATTTTTAACATGTCTTTGCTTAGCAAAGTTGACAATGCCATCATTCAAAAGAAAATGTCACAAATTCTGTGGATAATCTGATATAATATTTTTTCCATATAAATGCATGCCAGTGAATTTTTTTCCACAGCTGAGAGAGTCAAGATATTTTTACTCATCTCTGTCTCTGAGCCAAAACTCCAAGGAGCTTCAATTCACAGATAACCTGGTCAAATCTACTACCAGCAAAACTGGGCACAACTCCATACTCTTTAGTTGAGATATAGACAATCATGAATTGCACCATTGAACTTGGAGTAAAAGTGCACTTATTTCTGTAAACAATAATGAATGCCATGGTTTCATATTGCAGGAAGAATCCCAAAATACAGTCATAATTTACTTGAGAGAGCTTTCAATACTAATGACTTACTGAGATCTGCATTTTGAGCTTCCTTCCATTCATATGTTGTATGGTCATGAATATAAGGTATTACTCTCATATAAATAAAGTTTTTTCACATACCTTCAGAAGAATGTGAATGTTTGCCCATCTTTCTGTGTAGTGAATGACATTTCTATGTTCTGTTTTCATGCCTCCCAAATAATACATTCTTAAGAATCACCACTGAGCTGGTAAGAAGAGTTTTGCAGCACCAACTCACATACACCATTTGAAAACATATGTCTCTTAACTGTCATTAATCTCCTACGACTCAGAAGGAACCCCAGGACTAAGTAAGAAACAAACCCCAGAGTTTTTACCATCAGCCACCTAATAGCTTCCCACCAAAAGCTTCTGAAGTAAGATATCACTATGCAGTTATATTTCCACTTGGGCCTCCTTCATGGAAGATGCATGATGAGTAAAATCTTGCAGCTCATATTTAATTTTTACTTATATCTTCCCAGTTTGTACTGACATGAATTGGAGCAAAATTTTCACATCTATAGTGATTTTATTATTACTTTTTAGGAGATGCAGACTTATTTTGACAAACAGAAGCTTTACACTACATCATTGTGTTCTTTCCTGAATGACTCCATGTCAGTGCCATCAGAGTTCACCCTCTTTCTTCCTGTTTTTCACTCATTCCTATGTGGCTGCTGTTTAATGTACAGAATAGCTAAATGTTGATGTACCAGTGAGGATGAAGCAACAGGGGATAATATTCTCTGAAGGCATGAATTTTCTATTATAGGTTTGGGAACTAAATGTACTTTTCTGTGAATTCAGCAGCTCTTCACACCACATAGAGTTAAAGGCTCTGTGTATATGCAACTTCAGTGATGAACCAGAATCCAGGAATGCTTTCTTTGTACTAGCCATAAATCTGCTATATAAACTGCTGCAGAGTTATTTTGTTAAGACAAAATTTTCAGAGCTCGATTTTTTTTTGTTTTCCCCCTCCCCCAGTTTTAGTGTAACAAAAAATTTGTAAGGATTATGACGCATATCTGAGATCATTGAGTGATTACTGCCACCTAGTTAATTCTCCATGCAATGAGTTATGAACAAGTAACAGAAATGAAGGTCCGAGTCCTCAGTTGATCTATCTGTCCGTAGATAGTGAAAAAAGTGAGGTCATCAATTCCTGTGTTCATCAGGAAAAGTTTGCTTTCTGACACCACACTCTTTTTTTGTTAGCATATTGCTAATGACTTCTCGAGATAGTTATCACCCCAGTTAACAGATCTTGACTTGTACATCTTCATATACATAAGTAGCTCTGAAAGTAAGGCCTCCTATTTATTTTCATGGAAACTATAACAGATACAAAAAGCACAAGAACACTGTTTGATCGAGCAAATTCTCAGCTAAAAATCATTCGTTTTCATCATAGTCATCAATATTAGCTGTGCATTTTTGCCAGTAATGAGCAAGAGCCTGCACGCTGCACTCATAAAAATCTGCACCAGTACAGATGATTCGCTGTCACTGTCATAACTGCTGAAATGCACCACCCACCTCCTCACTGTGCTCACATCCACTGTTTGACAAGAGTTCAGCAAGCATTGATGAACATCAGTAGGTGCAATTTTTTTCCACGTGGAGGAGTTCAGTGGCATACCTTTGCTTCATAAGCACTTCCATGTCAGAAGCCATTTTGTCAGATTCCATCTCTGCTGTCATCTGTTGTACAGTAACAAAATGTAACAGGATACTGGCATGTTGTCATACCATCAACATCTGCCTGTGACGTCATGGGCCAACATAATAAAATAGGAGGCATCACTTTCAGATCAACACATGTATATATTGTTTTCTGTCTCCACTGTAAGCATTGCAAGTGGTACACTACTTTTGATGACTTTTTGTCTCTATGCTATTTTTATAGTCACTAAATTCATGAACAGGAGAAAGGAAGCAGCCATCCATTACAGACGGAGAATAGGAGTGAACTGTGCCTGCACTACCCACACACTAAAGGAAATCATAGAATCATAGAATTGCTCAGGTTGGAAAAGACCTTCAAGATCATCAAGTCCAACTGCAATCAACCATACTACCCTAACTCTAACAACCCACCACTAAATCATGGCCCTGAACACCACATCCAAATGGATTTTAAATACATTTGGGGATGGTGACTCAACCACCTCCCTGGGAAGCCTATTCCAGTGCTTAACAACCCTTTCTGTAAATAAGATTTTCCTGAAATCCGACCTAGACTTCCCCTGGTGCAATTTGAGGCCATTTTCCCTTGTCCTGTCACCTGTCACCAGTGAGAAGAGGCCAGTCCCACTCTCATTGCAATCACCTTTCAGGTATTTGAAGAGAGCAATAAGGTCCCCCCTCAGCATTCTCTTCCCCAGACTAAACAGCCCCAGCTCCTTCAGTTGCTCCTCATAGGCCATATTCTCCAGGCCCTTCACAAGCCTTGTTGCCCTTCTTTGGACTTGCTCTATGTCTTCAATGTCCTTTCTGTATTGAAGTGCCCCAAAATGAACACAGTACTCGAGGTCGGGCCTCACCAGTGCTGTGTACAGGGAGAGGATTTCTTCCCCAGTCCTGATCATCACACCATTCCTGATACAAGCCAGGATGCCATTGGCCTTCTTGGCCACCTGGGCACACTGCTGGCTCATATTCAGCTGACTGTCCATCAGTACACCAAGGTCCCTTTCCGTCAGGCAGCTTTCCAGCCACTCCTCCCCAGGCTTGAAGGGTTGCATGGGATTGCTGTGACCAAAATGCAGGACCTGACACTTGGCCATACTGAAACTCCAACAGTTTACCTTGGCCCATCGATCCAGTCTATCCAGGTCCATCTGCAGTGCCTTTCTACCCTCTGGCAGATCAAAACTGCCCCCCAACTTGGTGTCGTCTGCAAACTTACCGAGGGTATACTTAATCCCCTCATCAAGATCACTGATAATGGTGTTGAATAGGAGTGGCCCCAGTACTGAGCCCTGAGGGACACCACTTTTGACTGAATGCCAACCAAAATACTGCACTCAGTTAGGATATACGCACACATTGCATATGTACTCTATGAGCAGATTCAGTGAGCAGAATCTGTGCTTTCTGCAGTACAGATTATGCTAACATCCACACTCTGCCTTTATGCCAGCAGTGAACACGGCAAACAGTGTACCATAGCTCACTGCTGACCTTGGTGTGCCACATTACGTTTAAACATCAGATAATAAGCTGCATGATCTTCATCAAACGTGCTAAGGTCCTGGTTGCTCATCATTTTACCTCAGTAGGACAGATTTGTGCGCTAGGCTCCTTGCTAAAAGTTACAAGTGCTCTGCTGATTGTGCTGAAAATACAGCTCAAGAGAGGGGATGAGCTGAACCTCTCATGCTTCTTTTCTCACAGCCCCTGTGAACAGCACCTAATGGGTCCCACTGCACCTGAAGGGACATCTCTGGACATCAGTGCAGAAAGCACAGCCATAAACAGCCATTCTTTAACATCCCTAACTCCTCAGGCCACAAACCAACACTACTGGACCTGGGAAAATTCCAGGGAAACTGTATCTGAGGGTTAATTTATTGGCATAAACTTGCATTCATTTTATCCACAGGGAATTGAAAGGAATTCTGCTTAGAGGCTGGTTTAGCCCAGAAATTTTTCTAAGAATTAATACTGTCATTTCATTACTTCTTCTCTTAACTTTATTCCATCAGTATAATTACAGATTCTTATCGCTATTTAAAGCAACGAATATAACTGACAGCTGAGCAAAAACAATTTGCAAGTAAAGGGGAAAAAAGAAGAGAAAAGAAACAAAAAGAAAAAAGAATCTAAGCCACAACAGAGTAAACCCAGAAAATGGGTCATCTAGGAAAGCTGCCTGTGTTAGAAAGGAGGCGAATTAGGGAAGACGGAGTTAAGGTCATGTTTGGTTTTGGTCTATCAGGTGGCTTTATCCAGTCCTTAAGAAAGATCGAAACAGGATGGACAAGTCTTCCTGAAAGGAAGGATAAGATCTTTATCCTCCAACCTTAATGCTTATTCACATAAGCAGTTACTGATTTATGCCAGAACACACTTTTTGTGTTGCACAACTGACTTCTGCGTTCACACCTACTGTTCACACTGTACCCACTGTAAACTGTTCTTACTTACACATTTAAATATGGCTGCTTTTGTAACTAAAATATTTTTATACCAAAACCTAGTCATGTTATCAAAGCCCAAGTAACCCAGCATTAACCTTCATATAATGCGCCAATTATAGAAGTGAAGGACTGGCCTGTGCGTTGTTTTTGTTTGTGTGATATTTAACATGTGAAATGCTTTGACTGGATCTTTGTTTCTCTGAATGTAATTATCTTTTTAAAGAACAACGGTAAAGGCTAATAATAAAAACAGAAGGACAGAACTGGGTAATTTTTTTATGAGCATTATGTTGCCTATAACGAATAATCTCTTATTCTGAGTATTGGTTGAAATACTGCAATTGTCAACTTCGAGTGCTACTCATTTCATTAGAAAAGGATAAGCTTATTTCCCACTGAAAAGCAGTTTTTTATATCTTACAGCTGCGTGACTGAGATGGTTTTCTTCTGTCTTTCTCAGCCTCTGAGTATGATCTATTCTTTGCATGCCAAGAAAGTACTGTGTACAGGCAATATTCCTATTGATTACAGTGAATAAAAATAGTAATCAAGCTCTTCAGTATCAGATCCAATATCTGGGGCTTCCGCGTTATTGACATTGAAGTAGATGCTATGGGGTGGCTCTGAAAACATCAGCATTTTTACCAAAATTGATGCAGATTTTGAAACGGTTATTATTTCCCGTAATTGTTCCGAAATTCAGAAGCAAATGCGCAACTATTCCAAATTTAAGGGATCTACACTTACTTTTACTTTCCAAAACTGCGACCAGTGCCTCTTTATTAAATATTACCTACAGCAGATGTATCCACAGATCATTTGCGGAAACATCACCTTTTTTCATGCATATTTGCCCAAATAAAGTTAATTATGAAGTACTACCTATATGCTTATATGTATTTGGGAAAAAAAAGAAAAAAACTTTTGACAGCCTGACCCAGGTTTGCTTCTTGAAGCACCCATAAATTTCTGTACTCATAAATTCATGAGTCTATCTGCCTTATGGAACATTTGCTCTGGGAATTTCTCTGGAAACTGGCGTTAGATCTTTACCAGCAAATAGTGGTGCATTCTTCTTTAAAACTGTCTGAGATGCTTGCACTACAGAAGACTCAGCAGAACAGAACTGCACGTATCAGCATGACCCTGAGGACTTCAGCAAGAAAAATCTCCCAGGGAAATGAGAATTTCATCTGGCGCAGCAAAGGCAAGATGAGGCTTCAGTAAGGGGAGGTGTGTTGGCATAGCTGAGACAACTGGAGGGCTGGGGGTGGCATGGCCAAAAATCCTGAGGGTGGATTGGTACCAGCTGGCTGAGTTTACCTGAGGTAATGCCATCTCTGAGCACATGGAAACAGCGGCAGTGTTCAGCAGGTTCATAAGGCCAGATGGTTCACCCCCTCACTTTAAATGGATTTTCTTAAATATTGTACAATACAAACAGATGATTTTACATCAAGAAGTACTTTGTTTTCGTATAACCCATAAGAAATCTAAAGTTCCTGTAAGATTGTTTTTGAGCATCGAACGATGAGGCAATTTTCAGAGCAGTCTAGTACCTTTTACTGTAAATACTTCTCTAACAGCAGTTCTGAGGTTTGAAAGCCATTTCCCAACAGTGCATGTGGATACCCTGCTAACATCATACGCCACTGTGTAGTCTCATAGGTAGCTGTTACTTATCATAAAAGAGGTTAACTGAGGTTCCTGATTTACATTATCTACTTGAGGATGCCACCTCTCCTCTCTATCTCTTGAGTTCACTTACAAACACTTAGCAGTGAGCTGCCCTATAGGTGAACCTGTGGTGCCTCAGATGAAGACAGTCCAGCTCCTTGAGCATGGCTTGTCCATGATGTCAGCACCATGGAAAAACAAAATACAATATTGGATTTGGAAAAGTTACAGGGGCACACTCTGAAGGAATGATACAGTGAGATATTAAAATTCAAGGCTCAAATGTTATGTCAATATTTTTTTGAGAAAATGCTCCTGCTTAAGAGCCAAAAGCTATGCAAATTGATGGATAAGGGACTTCTAGCAATTGAGAGAATTTCTTCATTCTCTGGAATTTTTTGTGACCAATAGAATGGTTTCTATTCATATCCTTTCTTTTCCTTTAGCTTTTTTCATTATATGCAGAATCTACAGACACTCTGATTAGGAAACTTAAAAAGCTTAGACGTTAGCTGCTTAAGAATTAACTTCTTAAGATTTAACTTCTTAAGAGCATATAAATTTAGATCCTCTCTGCTGTGACATTAACCCAACAATTCAAGCAATGTCAGGTTTCGATTAACAACAACAACAACAACAAAAATAATACAATTCATGAGGTAATTGTGCATCTGCTAAATACTCATAACTGTACTTTCTAGTTTCTTCCTTTAATCTTAAGTCTAGCATACTCATTAATTTCCAGTAAAAGCTTTAGTAGCAAGGTGAACAACCTCAGAGTAAAGCCGATCAACTGTAGGAGTCTCCCAGACTTCACGTTTCATCCCCAGCTCTGTTCCCTGGATCATTAACCCAAGAGAAGTGCAGAGTCAACAGTCCCTTTCCCCCTACCATGACTCACCATTGTTTCCTCTGATCTACTGCTGACATGTATAGACCTCCTGTAAGAAATGGATCTGAGCATTCCAGGAGACTGAAAATGAGCAACAGCCCAGTGCAGATTTAAAGGCTTCCAAATGACAAATAAATGAGCCCAAGTCATGCTGTTTTCAGATGCAGAGGCCCTGAAACACCATTAAAAGAACTGCTTTGTTTTCATTGAAATGCTGATATTTTAGCTCATCTTCATTTCCTTTTGAATGCACTTTCATTACTGAAAACAGATTCATAAGCCTTTCACTTCTGCATGTAATGCTTCCAAACTTGAATTGTTTATGTTTGAGATGAGAAGGACATATCTGAGTACGGCTGAATTTAAAGACTCAACACGAGACAACGTGCCCGAACTGAACAAGAGGAGCAGGACAGAACAGTGGGGCCTCATTCTGTCCCCAGGTCTGCCTGCACCATTCCCCTGACTGCAGTACATGTAGTATACTGAACTGTGGGACTGAATAAATTAAAACCAAAAAGAGCTATTATCTGCTATAAGCTGATCATATATCAATAAAATGTATTATTACTAGCAACTCCATCCATCTGTCAGGATAAGATTATCTTTTAAAAGGGCATTTTCTGGCACTTCGTTGCACCAAGATTTAGATGTGGTATGAGCTATGACATATTCCATCCTCAGGAGGCCAGTTTGTCTCTGGAAGTATTGCAGCCATAAAAAAAAATAGTCAAGGTCAATGACCATTTCCTTCATTTCATTTAATTACTTGTTATAAACTCTAAGACCACTCTAAGTCATTTAAAAGTATTTACCTGCAAATACACAGCGTGCAAAATCTTATCTTCCTGCTGACAAATCCAGAGGGCCACAGTCTCCCCTATCACACGAACTTTCTAACAGGCATTGCCAGAACTATCACTTCTCATTGGACTCTACACAATGAGTTAAAGGGGGCTTGAAATGACTTTCTTTGAAACCTAGGATTCAGACTGATTAACTGCTGTAAATTTTCTTTTTAAATTGATCAACCTTCTGTTTCTATTATTTCTCCTGTTTCTTAACTGGAGCTTCCCTGTGTGTGAGTTTCTTATGTGGCTACACCACCTGCAACTGCAGCCGCCTTGCTGATGAAGCAGGACCCAAAAAGGAGCTGTTATACTCCACCATATTTGATGCTTCCCAGTCCCACTTTGTACACTGCAGTCACTCATCAGATTCATCAGATTCATTTTCTGTTCTAAACTTGCATCTTCCAACATATTAAATCCAGTTCATTTTTTTGCATCTCCAAAAATACTGGTGCATTTCCCTTTCCATTTTCTTCTATTCCTACTTAGTTTTAAATATGCCTTTCACTTCTTTTCTGCTTACTAACATCAACACCTTTCTACCAATCCTTTCCCTCAAATCATTTTGTATAAGAAAGAGCAATATAATCTTTCTGGCATCCTGCTAGACAACTCGTGATTTATTACCTAGTCATTTATTATTACCTTGCACTTGTAGTCCAGTTACTAAATTCTCACGTCAAAAGGCTGTTTGAGTTAGCACAAAAATTAGGATTTTGTGAGACATTTTAAAAAGCTTTGCTAGCACCTAGATTCCTTGCCTCAGTGTGCAGATGTGCCAAGATCAACAATTGGCTTTTTGAAGCCATAATTAAAAGGCTTCTTAAATTAAATAGTTTAACAGTCTTTTAGGCATTTAAGGTGGAAATCTCAGATCTGCTGCACAGACGAGCTACAATGGGCTTGACTGAGAGATGCAGCAGGGATGAAAAGACTCCCCCATTTGGGAGCGTGCATGCATTTTCCATCAGCTCTCTGAAGGCTGAGAACAGGAACACCAGATCTACAAATGGATCCCTCCGACTTAACTATACAGATCATTTATTTCCTTTTATTCAGAGGCAAAGGAAGTTTCCTTCTCTGTTTCCCAAGGGCCGCGCAGTTATTTGACAAAAGGGGTGCTCAAACCTCATCTAAACCTGGGCTGGTATTCTGCTGGTTATCTAGAAGTCCTTTTGCAGCCTTTGGAATAAACATAACACAGCTAAGGACAGACTGGCACTCAACTGTCAGTATAGCAGAAATGTCAGCATGTCCCATGGCACAGCTTTGGCTTCGATCAACAGCTACCATCTCAGAAAGCGTCCAGACTTAACCTGGGGAACAAAATGAGCCAGGGACTGGTCATCCTGGGCAGGAATGTAATTCAGCTATACGGATGTAAGCTTCTGGCACAAAAGGAAGATAGATGGACAGACAGGCAAACAGACAGACAGATGGATGGACAGATAAATTTAAAGGCTATGAAAGAGAGACAAAATGACCCAGAACAATTTTGTCATAATTTCACATGGAACAAGAAAGCCATTCAGTCCTATTCACCATAAGGATTTCTGCTTAATACCTGATCTCCAGAGGTCTGTGTTGTTGTTAGTTAAACTGAATGGTATGTTGGTAGGGATGGACAAGATTCACGGAATTTTCTTACCTGTCACTCTGCCAGGGCAAAGACCCACAGGAACATGCATGTATCTCCTGTGACCTAATCAACTTGACACAGACTTATCTCTTGTTTTCTTCCTGGTCTTACAAATACTCATCACTTCTTGCTGCATTTCACTCTCTTAACCACTGTTTAACTTCTGTACGTATTTAGCTCTTGAAATCTTTTCTGATTGTGATTTCCCCCGATCACAATTCTGTTGTTCACCTTTTTTGTGCTCTAATTTGTATAGTACACTATACTATACTAATATACCATACAAATAATAGAGTATAGTGAGGAAAAAGGGTGAATAACTATACAAATTTTGACATAAACTGCTACTTCCTTTCCTCGGTGATATGGTAACATCCTGCCATGAAAACATATCATAAATGTATTGTCCCTTTCTACAGATTTATCACAATGTATGTATACAGCTAATTTGCTGTCCTTCTTGGATAGAAATTGCTGTTATCACTCTTCTTTTTATTTCCTGGAGCTGGGTAATGTTGTATCTTTACTCAGGTTTCTGGTGCCATCCCAGTTGTTTGTCATGGTCTTTGCAAGTGGTCAGATGCAGTTTCAGAGATTAAACATGGACATGAACATCGGACTCTGTTTATATTTTCCAAGTATTCCCAAGTCTGTATTTTATCAATAGCTCTTTTTACAAGATCTCAGTTGTCTTCTAATTGCCTAGACTTTTTTCTTTCCATTTCTTTTTAAAGGCAGTATTGGAAAATGGCTTCAAATTCCCTGGATATTTTTAAACACATTTCGTCTTGTCTGCTTCTTATTTATTTTTTAGCTCCCTTTCTGTGTAATCTATTTTTCAAGTTCCCTTACTTTTTTTCCTGAAAGTCTTGTATGATTCCAAGTCATCCCTGAGAGTCAAACTGCACAGCTACCCCCCTAAGAACCTTCTCCACTTATATCTCTCAATATTTTTTTGAGGATCTCACTGACATGAGAACTGGAAGCAATTATGCTGTGCAGAAGGATTACTCTCCTTCCTCTGCTTTTCATAAGTGAAGATACACCTGTTTATCTTTCAATGCAATCTCCAGCTCAAAGGCTTCGCCTTGTCCACCTCAGTGACCGCTGCTCCAGCCAACACTCTCTTTCTGCATCTTCTTATTTACCATGTCTCAGTTCTGTCTGTCTCCACTGTGAGCTTTTGGGCTGCTGCCATCACTGACAGGTTGGCAAAGGTAAAGGTAACAACAATGCTATTGACATTTTCTTCATCAGTTGCTTCTCTGTAAGCCCAAAATGGATGTAAGAGGACTACAGGAATTTAAGTGCCAAATACTGTTCTTTCATATTGTGTTTGTACAGTATCGTGACCCAAGCCAAAGAACACTTGCCTTCAGGATATCTTTCCATTGACTTTGGCTTAGTGTCTGTCAGTAAACATCTGACTGTTAAAAAGAAGAATGAAAAAAATAAAACTTCATTTGTGAGATTGGCAGATTCAAGGCATATCAACAAAGAAAATGCAGTAACTTCTCAAGTCACGTGCAGTAATACAGATGTAAACCAGCCATTTTAGTCATATGCAGTGTTTAAGGCAACCAAACGAGCTGTTATAGGAAAGGATCTCCTGGAGGAGAAAGTCCTTTTTCATATGGCTGGGCAAAGAAACCTAGCTGGCTTATCTGAGACAGAGATAAACCAGGGAAAGGAGCAGCCAGTGCAAAAAGTAGAGCTTGTGGAGTCCTGTCATGCTGCTAGTTCAGAGACAAATTCCTTTGACAAGAAGCAGCCCAGACAGTTCAGAGAATAACATTTCTTGATGAAATGATACATGTTGCAGTAATAACCTCACAGTATCTCTGAATGCTGTGGGATATTGAATCTGCTTTTCTGCTTAGCAGAGATAAATCTATTTTCAGAAAGGTACTCTTTAAGGAAGAAAATTCACTCACGTCAAAGCGGTCACTAGCTTTAATTTCTAAGCCATGCCATTTGACTAGCTGAAAGATCACAGTGACATTCCTTCTATTGATGCTGGAACCATAGTATTATCATTTTTATTATTACTATCTGACGGAAGTAAACCAAAAATAATCCCCATATTTCTAATATGTGTTCATTTAAATTCACTCCCTCTCTCTACTGCTATATCTATCCCACCATTTCTATATTCTTTCCCTTCTGCTTATTTCAGCCTTGTCCTGAAAATACAGATCAGTCCCTTCAGGGGCTGCTCCTGTGATGTTCACCCTTTTCTGCCAGCTGCTTCTCAGCAAGCAAGAGGCAACAGCCAGAATTTCAGCGCTGGACTCATCTGATAGCTGAAACGCCTGTGAATTCCCATACCTTTAAAAAATAGGCAGCATCTTTGGCTTTTCCCCTTTCCTAAGCCATCATGCAAACAGTAGGGCTGAACAGAGATCAAAACCAGTCCTTTCAAACTCCTTTCCTATGTTCTGAATACTTGAGTCCCTCACACTCTTACTTCCAAAACTGCGAGCCCCTGATAGCATAACCCTTTAGCCATGCTGAATGACCTTAATGAGTCAACCCAAAAGCAGAACTTTCCAGGGACACTGCACAGCAGTGAGATCGGGAGGGATGGCAAAAGTACCTGAGGATACCAGCAAGGAGTTGCCGTTTCCTGGCTGGCCCACAGCAACCTATGCATTTGCTTCATAAAAATGGGGGATTCCAAAATTTTGCCAGCGATAGTCTCCACGAACTGCAGCATTCCTCAGGTGTCCTGCTTATAAATACCTCTCCAGGGCACAGAGTCCATTTATTCAGCATTACTCGTAAGTAAAGGGCCACCATTATTTTTGAGTCAACACAGAGGGTCTCCGAGCAGTCTGTCTTATTCCCTGCCTATGGCAAATCTCATTTTATTTCTTCCTTCTGCACTGACTTTGGCACACAGGAATTGTAGGCCAAATGCCCTAGAACTGATGTTTTCTGAACTTTTCTAATATTTTTTGCTAAAGCCTACTGACAGCTCGGCCCAAGTAGTTGCCATCAGATAATAAAGCACTTTGGACGTATAACACCTGAACGAATTTTTTGCAGGTACTTAACAGGTCAAGTAGCCTACCAAATTGGGTAATTCAAAAGCTATTTTTATCCTAATGGATCTGTTTTAAATGCCCACAACCAAGGTCAGTACATTAAGATGAATTTCCAATGTTCACAGGAGGAGGAAATATTTTTTTTTAACTTTTCGCTTAACACAACCAAAGTTACAATTCTTCTTTATTAACTAATACAAGAATATTTGAAAGGATGCAAGGATATCCTGTTTCCCTTCTGACCAGGACACCCAAACAAAGGTTTTATACGTTGTAAGAAAACACCCCATGTATAAGTTGACAAAGCACTATGCTTTTTGCATATGAAGTGTGATTCCAGCTTGGCCTGACACTTTGGTTATACACTGTTGTAAATTCCAGCTTCAAGCCAAACATAAGCTCCCACAGAAACTTCTTCAGTTCCTCTTACAGCAGCACATGAGAAAACAACCACATCAGGTCAAACCATCTTTGACAGTGGTGAGTAACAAACACCTCAGGAAAGGATAAGACAAACTGCCAAATTTCTGCCCTTCCATCTTCAGGGATGGTCTCAGATTAAGCTGTCTTGAGGGAAAAAAGACTATTTTGGCAAGGTCAATGGGACACACACCACATTTTGCCTCACTTCCAGCAACGGCTTTAGACATCAGTTTTGAGGACATGACCTAGCAGAGCAATGAATAATGTGCACTTCACCTTCTTGAGACCAAGTCCTTATGGAGAACAAATTCACACATACACAAGGAAGATCACTACCTAAGCTCTACCTAATTGTACTCTTAAAATTTCCTTTCATAAAGACCTGATCTCTTCTTCCTATAAATGTATCTGAAGCAATTATTTATTTGGAATACCGTAACTATACTACCTTCATCACAGAGTGGACATTTACTTGTTTCAATACAATTACTGTAACCAGTAAGTTAATGTAAGCTCATAACAGAGATGCCATCATTACATAGATTTATGAGAAGAGCACTAAACATAAAATTGAGGTAATTGCCTGTGTGCTGCCAGGCTATTTTGCCAGTTAATATAAATAATATCATTCTCAGTATGAGCCACCAGAAGGACATCATCCTTAAAACTAATTCCTCACCTGCCACTGTCAGAAATTTTCACTATAAACTTGATGAAGAATGTGTTCCTAAGTGTTACTGACAGTCATATATTACCAGGGAAAGGTGGTTACCTCAAGTACCCCAAACAATCTGTTGTTTTGGTATGTTACCACATAAAATTGATTTAATACCACAATTTTCCATTTCTCTCCAGAGCACAGGCTGCTAATTTATTAGTCACGTACGCTGAATTTTCTCCTTTTTCCATTCATGTATAAATTTCCATAAGCAAACTGAGCAGATAGCATTTTGTTTGGTTTATTTTTAAAACTTAGAAAAATAAATCACATGCGAAGTTTTGCTGCAAATTATATTGAAATGGGTCCTATGAAGCAAGTAAATGATAAGAGCCATACAGAATATCTGGGATAGGGAATGTTAGTATGCAGGAAAAGGACACGTGATTTCTTGTTTTATGCCTGCACATAAAAAGTTAAACAGAAATATCAATAAAGATGACAGAGCTTTTTTTGTTTTCTTTAGTAAAAACACATTATTTGTTGTGAAGGGCTGACACAGTATATATTTGCACTTTCCTTCCAATTCAATCCCTAATTTCTTTACGTTCTGAGGTCTGTCAACAACAAAAATAACTGCACGTCTGACAGAGTGGGGTGGAGATTCTGACTGCCAGGAACTGAAGAATAAAAGGGGTCTCTCAGCACTCAGGAATTTTACTCTGCAACCTATCTCCTCCTCACCCACCAGGCTCACAGTTTATCGAAGGCCTTTATGAGTCTATCAATTCCTACCGTGAAGCGGAAGCATTGTTGTAACTGAACAAAATGGATTTAAAAGCTTATCATACACTAAAGCCACTGAGCTTTTTGAAATATAGGATGATGGTCTGAACAGGACTGCTGTCATGCTCTCGTTCACGGTGTCAGCACATACAGATGAATCCAGGACTTGCACCATGCACTTTTTAAAAGCAGCAAGTAATATTCAGCCATACTGCAAGTATGGCTGAGAAAGTTCTCAAAGAGATAATAAAGTAATGAGTATGATAGCAAATTATAGCAGGCTTGATTGCTCTGCAGCCAACTCCAGAGTGGTGCAAAGTACTTTAAAATCCAACAGCTTTTTGTTGAATAACTAAAGAATAATGAATAGGTTCTGTTAAAGCTGGGGATTCCCAAAGCAAATTTTGTTTGTACCAGTAAAGTTCACAGTTCTAGAAGAGGTCTGATAATATTATCTTATGGGGAATGGACTAAGACAGCAACATTAATAATACTACCTCATTTGTAAAGTAAAGTTGCGGAGGGACCATGATTTTAGCAAACAATTTCCTACTTTACGGCCCTACATACACCAGAAACTTCTCATATAAAATGAATAATAATCTAAGAAGATGCTGATAGGCTTATCAAGAATAGCAAGAACTTTATTCTTGAATATATTCTATCAGTGTTGAAAATTACAGGGCAATTAATTTTCTGAGTAGAGCACCTGCCCAAGAAAATGAAAAAGATATGGCAAAGAGAACACTAAGCATGATGATTCCATCCCTCCTTTACAATATTATGTTTGGTTATAAGCAAGCACATTTTCTGTGTATTTGAGGAAATGGAGTGTTTCCAGTCTGAAAAGACATTTCAAGTGCCAAGGATCTGAGACTTTATCCATCTGAAAGTCAAGCAGCGGAGATAGATTTCAGGTAAAGAATGCTTTACAGCCAATTAATCTTTTAAGCAGTCCTCTGGCTGAAGACCCTGCAGGCCACAGTATAGCAGAAAGTTAGTGTTGCTCACATGGTTGCTGCAGGCTGAAATAGAAGTCTTCTCTCTCCAGCCTCCTGCTGAAATAGCAGTAGTATGTCAATCTTGACTCCTATCCATAGGTTTTTCAAGAATATACTCTATAAGATTAGTCTAATTTTCAGATATTCTTCCTGGCTATTCTTTCTCAATCTGCTACTTCCTACTGATCACAGGGGCCAAAGCACAAACTTAGCAGTAGCTATTCTCCTAATCTCATGATAAACTATCATGGTTGCGGTCAAGTTCCCTACAGGACAGTTTTAGCAATGACCTCCAGATAAACTATTTGCTTGATATTTTTTAAGTTACAGAGCCAGGATTTGTATTGCACTACACTGAACAGAAATAATCTTTGTCAAGAGATCCCATTTCTTTTGGTTCAGTGTATATGTCTTGAGATGGTTTGGGTAATTGAGCTAACAGGCAAACAATAAATTCAAATGATACAATACAACTGCTGCCAGCTTGCTAAGCTGACAGCGAGACACATAGCACAGAGCCAAGGGCACCTGTGTCCGAACAGCGTGTTGCTCAGAGGACGAGGCAGCCCAGGCAGCTACAGCTTAACCACAGGGCCATGCCCTAAGGCAACTGCAAACTGCTAGCAAAGGGCCTGAGGAGCCTGCCAGGGAGGGAAATGCTCCTGGTGCTGGAGAGGGCTATTTCTGGGACTTGTGACCAAACAAAGAAAAGAAAGAAAATGAGAAATATAATGCAATATATGAAAAAGAAACCAAAACCAAACAGTTTCATCATCCCGCTGTTACGTGGATGAATAAAAATCAGCATGTTAGAGAGTACGTTTTTGAAGTTAAACTTTTTCAAAAAAAAAAAAATGACAGTGTAATTTAAAAGAAATGTGGACTTTTTGTGTCTAATTTCTTCATTAACATTCAAAAAAAGACAGACATTGATAAATGATGCTGCAATCTAATGTGTACTGGGAAGAGTAAAATACACAGACAATAGGAGATAACAAGCCATGGTTATTATCACTCTGAAAAGAAATGCTTCATCTTGGAGCTTCTGTAGGTTTACAGTAGGGTGGACGGATCATACCACCACAAATACCTAAAAAAGACACAACAAATGTATCCTCCTCAACTTCCCTGTGAGAGAACTGCAATGCTACACACCACTTCTAATGATTTTCAAAGTGGTTTTCTGCACTGCGCTCGCAGTGTTTGCTGAACTCCTCGGCCCACTTCTCCCAGTTGCTTAGCTAAAGCAACCATGCAAACGTTCTGTAATTTGTCAGCAGGTTGCCTCCCCTGACACAGCCTTATTTCCTTCACTGTCACATGCAATTCCCTCGCCCACCCTCCGTGTTGTTATCCTCTCTCAGAGGCCATTGGAGAGCTCCTGGCAAACACAGAGACGTCAGCTCCCACCAGCATACTTTGTTTATGCCTCTCAGATATGCCAAGAAACCCTCAGAAACAAGCTGGATACTTACAGAGATTCAAGGGAAACTGGCCACAACCCCATAGCTTCTGGCTCACAATCAGGAAAGAGGAGTCCAAAGGGGTTGTAGAGGAGCACTGTCAATTTTGGGAGGAAGCATTTCCTTCACTGAATCAGTCATTATCATATGAGAAATATCAGCAGTAGGTCACTGGAGAACAGCTTTTCCCCATGAGTCTTCCCATCCCCAAGCAAAAGTTTATCCAGCCCTAAGCTACCACTGGTGTTCCTGTGAAGAACTGAATTAAAAATGTATATATTTATGATGGTCTCACTAAATAAGATAAAGTTAGAGCTGACTCAGTACCTTACAGAATAACTTGTGGCACTAAGTTTTACAAAAGTCAATGCCATTAGCTTTACAAGTTGAAATCTTCCTATAATCGGGTTTATTTGCCAAGACCTATTTTCCATCACTGCATGTGGGCTAGCATTCATGATACTTCCATTCTACATTAATACTGTTTTATATCAGCTGTTGCACTATTTCGCCCCTGGCAGAGATTGGTTGCCAGAACTGCTTTTTTTATGTATTTATTTTTAATTCTTTTCCTTTTCAAAATATTGGCTTATTCTAATTCTCAGATTTCCCTGGCAGTGTTCACAGAGGAAAGCAGTGCTTAGCAGGAGGGATAAGGCAGATGCAGAGACTCAGGGTTGATACTGACAGGAAACAGAAATCAGGTTTGCAATTTCCACAAAATAAGCCCCCCACTGCCTTCTCAGTAGTCCAGTAAGACACAGAATGTGGAAGATCCCAGCTGGGAATTCGGGTGTAGTTGCTCCTGCATCCACATTTGCAGCAATCCCTTGCAAGGGGAGAGACCCAGAGCCTTTTACCCAACCTTGAGCCTTTTTAGCAGCCCTCTCATTTAAATTACATTGAATGCTAAGATACACACAGTGTAACTAACAGGTGAAAAGAGTTGTTACTGTTTAGGTCCTATATATACCAATCTCCTGTGGCTAATAACGGAGCATGATAAACTTCTATATAACTACGTGTGAAATATGTAACTGAAAATTAAGTGTTAACTGTATGCATGTACCTGATCTTTTGCTTTGCAAACGTGCAATAATTGGCAAGTGGCTGCAGATGTGCTGATAGTGCTGCTCAGGTATGTTCTGGCTGTCGTAGTGAAAGAAAGGTTTTAATGAAATAAATGTCAAGATGATTTCTTGGATGACTGCTTACACTAGGATTTGATCTCTTGTTTACACTTGCTTAATATCCATAAATTACAGCATATGTTATGGAAGCATGTAATTACACTTGTCATTCTGGGTGCTAGATTTGTAAGTACTGCAGACAAACTGTGCAGTGATAGATGGCCAGTTCAGACATCATTTATGGCAAGTTAAATTGTTTTCCATAAAATACATGTAGCACGGTAAAATGATCAAAGATGTCTGGAACTGATGTTACTTTTAGTTTTAGAAGTTCTTACCTGCAACCGAATTTTACTAGCTTTGTATTTCCGCTGCATATCCTACTTCATATCCCTTACATAAAAAATGTATTAAATATTGTTCAGCTTTTCTAGGACAGATCTATAACTGCATTTTACAAACTGTAATGAAGGTTGGTCTAGTGGCTTTCTAAAGATAATTTCCAAGTCACTGGTATGATCATCAGCCAAAGTTCTATGCTGGCCCGTGCAATGAAAACACCAAAGTATCCTTCAATTTTTGTCTAAAGTAACAATAAATGTTTTCCAATTTACATAATTCTGGACTGCTTTCCAGTGGTGACCAAAGGAAAAGGAAATGTTTGTGTACCATTTGGCACTAAATCCCCACAAGTCACTTCAAGCCCTAAATCAACTTCAGACTTTCTCATTGATATAGATGGAAATAGAGCTTGTGCCCGTAAGAGCACACTTGGCCCACAAATTGAGATCTCCTTCCTGCAAAAGCCAATGTTCAGCTGCTGGAGGCTTTCTTGGCACGAAGGACAACTGCCTCTGCAGGCAGGGTGCACGTATTTTAACTTGTTGGCTTAGGGTAGGCCGCTCCAGCATATCAAAGAACACATGGCTGGGTTTTATAAACCAAAGCGAAGTCCCTACTTGATATATATCCAAATAAAAATTGTTGCTAATAGTAGCACATGCTCTAGCTGGTTTGAGGTCTAGGTCAATTCCACATCTCCAAAAGCACTGCCGCTTTGAGCTGTGAGCTTTGCATTTTTCACACACTGCCCAGGAGCGGCAGCAGACCACGCAGAGCTGCACGGTCACAGGAATCAGCTCCTGTGAGAACTTTCTGTTCTCCTCGGCATGTGGTACCAGGCAGGGAGTGCAGAATTCAGCTCTTAAAAAATGGGAACAAATGATGTTCCCTAACAACTATTTTCCCCTTAATCTTTTCAGCAGGAGCTTTTAGTAAAATCAGCAAGAATAACGTATATTGACATCTGGCTTTATAACTCTTCTTTTTTTCAGTCACTGGATCTGAAAAGTATCCCAATGGAAGTCATAACTACTGTACTCTTTCACTATGACTTGCAGAAAATGTTGGTTGCATGCAGTCCTCACCTCCTCCTGCCCTCCCCACACCCTGAGCCTTCAGTTAAGAAATGCCGCAGACTTAAACAGTTTAGAGACTTTTAAGTATGTCAGATTGGGGGGGGGGGAGGGGGGGGAACGGCTTCCATCACAGTTCAGGGGGGGAAAGGCTTTCAGCACAGTTCAATTATTTTATTTGTCCATTTGGCATTGTTTTTATGGTTCATTTGCTGTATGTTTTAATATTTTAATGGTCATTAGTGTATTATAAGGAGGCACCTGAAGCACTGCTACAAACAGGAGCTATGAAGTAAAATACAGCATTATTTATTATTTTGATGTCAGTCTGCCTAAATAACTGTGGTATCCACGATACTCACAGTAGTCTGAAGAAGAATGACAAATAACGCTGCCAGTAGCTGCTGTGAGAGTGTGCTCTAATTTTCTATATTTGAAATAAAAAAGCTCTGCAGCTTTTATATAAAGCCCTATGTGCAAAACAAATCAGAAGTAATTACAAGCCAGTGTGTCAAGGAGATAAACAATCTATATTTTATGAGAGTGTGAAAACTAGACAGTTCACGGCACGGGTTTTGCACTGCAAAAAAACTCAGCCCTGCATACTGAAGGACCTGTGCACCTGCTCAACATCTGGACCATTCAGAAGTGAGATGCTTATTATCTTAAAGCAGAAGGGAGGTAGAAATTCCTAGCCTTTGGTAGTCATTAGGTCTTCTAACACCAACAAACACTTTCAGAAGTCCACTCACATTTCAGACTCATGGAGCATGATGCAGACATCCATGGGAATGCAAGTGTCTGTCCTTGAGGAATACATTAAAATAGGCAGCTAGGACAAATCCTATGTTACTGCTCTGGGCAAGACCATCAAACTTTTTAAGGATAAAAGCTGGAGAATCCATGGCTAAAACATCTAAATGAATGTTACAGCATCCAAATGTGGTTTACTCTCAGGTCTCCCTGTGGCATTCGGCTGAGTTCTTTAAAGATCTCCCACTGGTTCTGGTCTCTGTCATCACCACATATCTGTCTTTTTTTGTAAATTTATCCTTATAATGCACCAGCATGTTCCAAAAGAAAAAATGAGGCTGTAGTGGCTGCCTGCATTATACTTAATAGCCTGGTGGTTAGAGTACTCAGCTGGGAGCAACTAACCATTGAGTTATGGAGTTTTTGGACATGAAAGTCTCTCCTGCTGAATCTGTTTGTGTTTTCATAAACAATTAAGCTTCCATTGGACCTCCCTGAGAGTAATTCACTCCATAGTCCACTATTCAGCAAGGAACAGGGATAGCTAAGTTCAAATCATTGCTCAAATTAATATTTAATGAATTCTAGCATAGATTAAATAAAATGTTCCCATTGTGAAAGCTTGTCAGCAGTGAATAGACAGCATCTGGCAACAGCGGTGTTAACTCCCGTACAGCTGTTCAAAGGGAGACGAGCGGGAAGCAGCTTTCAAACAGGGCTGCTCTGACAACAGTTCTGAGATGAGACCTCCCCAGGGAAGCCCCTGGACGAGAAGACTGGCAGGACAAGACCCACTGCAGCAGAAAGAAAAGTCACGGGGCTGGAAGTGTGGGATGGCTAAACCATACCGAGTGCACTGCAGTCCCCGTGAAGGAATGCAGCTCTTAATTTTACTGTAAGGTAACTGCATCTGTTGCTGTGGGGACAGGTGTTCTGTTGTCCCATCTCCTTAACTGTATTTGATGCCCTCCTCTGAATCCAGAAGGAAAAACTTGCTCATGAGCTTTGTGCATCACAAGGAAGTGCCCTGTGCAGTGATACGAACAGGGGCACTACTACTTAATGAGTGGTAGCCAAGACAGGCATTTCAAACCTGTTTTTAAATTTTAAATTATAAAATATCCAAAATAGAATTAAAACATTTCATTCCAAATGGATCGTGTTATCATTTAACACAAAACAAGGCATTCTGGGGAGCCTTCATAAAAAAAAAAAAAAAATTAAGAAGCCCCCAAATCCCAATTCAACATGATCATTTCGGTTCAGATTAAAATGAATGATTATTTTTCAATTCAGCTGTCAAACTGACTAATTACTTGCACAGCCCTGCTCACTGTATTGCCTTCGTGCTTTATTAAAAAAACAGCTGAAAAGGAGAAAAAATTATAAATACAAAAGGTATAGAAGGCTCTCTTAGCTCCTGATCTGCTCCTGGTAAACCCACGAAGCAGACATTTGACACACAGCTACCAGATGCTGCACTGTTAATAAGGTTCTTTATCAAACGACATGTAAGCAATCAAACTTTCAACGGAATTAGCATGAAAAAATGAACAAGCAGAAGAAACAAAAGCAGGGTTCCTGTGCCACCAAGAAAAACTTGGAATAAGCGTCAGCTGCCAGCTCTTTTTCAAAACTGATTTTTCTCAAGCATTTAAGAAAAAAAAAATCACTTTAGAGTAGATCACATATTTGCACGCACCTGTCTTAATTTTCTTCTATTTCACACTGCATAATCTCATGTTTTGTTTTAATAACAACAGGCATTCATTTTTCCCAGTCACCCAAGTATAGATTGCAGAGATGAGTTTTAACAATTTTCGTTTTACTGGGCAATGATCCAAATGGTTTTTGCCTGATTTTCAGACTCTTTCTTAGACGATCATGGTTTCATGGGGGGAATATGCAGCCTCTGACTGCAGTTGGGCAGGTTTCATCACTTGCTCCAGAGAATGATGACTTGCATATTTAGATCATACAGAGTCAGATAATCCCCTTTCATAGCAAAACCCAGGGGAGGGAGCTGTGTAAGAGGATACAAGGAATCCCTCGTTAAGAACTCACTATAGGAGGTATGCCCCCAGCCCTCATTCTTATATCTGATTAGCGAGGAGCCTTTATATTCACAAAATCCCTTCAGGCACCTCGAGCAGAGGCTGGGGACCCTGCACATCAGCCCGTAGGGACACCCAGGCACCCACGGCTAGCGGCCGTCAGGCTGAGGATTTGGTTCTGCCTGACTTGCCAAGGTCGTAGAGCTCTGTGATGCAGCAAGATACAGGACGTAAGGCTTCAGCAGGCAGTAATGCACAGCGAGGGCAGTCTGTCATACTCAGACAAAGCTCTGCAAAGCAGACAAAGCCATTGAGCCAAGAGATTATTTGACCCATCTCAAAAATACTGTTTTCTTCAGCTTTTGACATCTTTACTCTCATTCTCTCCCGGACACCAGAAACAAAAGTTATTTGATCCTTATGCAAAGAGGCAATAAAATAGGTAGAATTCAAACTGTGAATCTTCATTCCTGAATCACAAGTCCTTTGCTATCCAGCCTAAAAATAGAAATAAGGGGGAGAAAAAATAGAAAAACACAAGCTTTGAAACTTGGCAGGAACGGCAGGAAATCATACCTTGAGTCACAGGGCACTCTTAGCATCTGTTCCAAGTGTACGTTTTTCATACTCTCCTATGCAGCACAGCTACTCTCGTTCATATTCCTGTCCCTGGGCCTATCTTTGCAAGATTATTCTTTCTCTATGGTGCATCTTGTCCCAAATACCTTACATATCCAGTTTCCAAAATGCTGTTCAGCTGTTACGGGAGGCACCCCCAAGTTCAGAGATGTTGCATTTTTGCTTTTCAGAAGATATTTGGCAAGATGGTTTCCATTAGGATGAAACAACAGCTTCAACCGCATTTAGGTTTTACAATTGAAATTGTTTAACATGCAGAAAAAGAATGAAACACTGGTTAACAAGATGAATGTTTACATTTAAGATTTCAAAGGGCATCATCAAATCTGGTCCAACAAAGAAGACATAAACAGATTTTTTTCTCTCCTTTTTCATGCTTTCTAGTAGCTTTTACTTTCATTACAAATGCTTCAGTTCTGCCTGAACTGAACACAAAGAGAATCAGCCCTTTAATCCTCAGGACAATACATATTTTCTTCACACTTTAGCAAGTAAATATAGCAGCTGGTAACTTTTAAATCCTGTTCTTTGTTACACAAAGCATGAAAAACAGAACCATCAAATTTAGGAGTGGAAAACACTGGCTACTTTACCTAGATCACTTTCCTACTGTTATAAAAATACCTATTTTCATACTCTGTCCAATATAATTTTCAGAAATGCCAGAAATGGAAAATCATTTCTCCTATCCTACACTATCAAATTAATCTTTAGACAATGCACAACCGAATACTCCTTGCAATATTTCTTCTAATGGTGAACATGAATTTTCCCTCTTGAAACAACAGTGTAGTATACGTGTATGTATTCCGCTAATTGCTCTTTAAGTTGAATTTGGGGTTTTATTTTCATAGCTAGTCCATATTAGAAATGATGTTCTGCAGAAGCTTGCCTGTGGATATCAGACAGCCAGCTCATTCAAGATCACTCCTGTCCTATGGAAACAAACTACCTCTCTTTCAAATGAACACATTCACATCTCCTTGCAGGCTGACAACAAAAGGGCATCACTGTGGTCATTTACAAAAACATCACAAAGCAATAGAGGAGCCACATCTGCCTTTGCTATGCATCAGATGAAATTCCTCAGTGGTAAAGAAAGCCTACTGACTGTAAAACCAACAGGATATTATTTTCCTCTGGATAAATCCAGTTTTGCTTTCCCAGGAATTCTTCCTCTTTTAAGCAAGTCTAAGTGACACAAAAATCAGAATCTTATTTCCCTTTTAAGTGAGTAAAATTTGAGAAACAGGGGCTAGCTGGCAACAGAAGAATATAATCACTTATGCTACTTGTCTGCTGCTCTTGGCCTGAATCAGAATACAAGCAGTCTTCTGCTGTCCTGGGATTCCCAGACCTTTGCAGTTTCCATTCACTGCATGATACAAGGCCTGGTAGGCCATCTCTTCCTGCAGGACATGTTTGTATGTCCCAGACACTGCTGAAATGAGAATAACCTTCATGACTTTTTATGTTACTTCAAATGATTACTGAGTTTCTCATCTAATTTACCAAGATAAATTCTCTTCCCCTACACCGCTCTCTTCAAAGGTTGTTTGGATGAGGCAGTCCATAGCCAATGGTAATATAATAATGTAGCAAATGTAAATGTGCTAAAGCATACACACAGCCCTTACAGATTTCCTCTTCTCCACTACTACCCAACATGTACTGTCTTCTATGAGGGCTGCTCCAAAAGTAATATCTCCCATTTTATTATGTTGGCCCACAAAGTCAGAAGCGAATGTTGGTGGTATGGCAGCAGAAGTTAAACCTTCCCACCAATATTCCATTACATTTTGTTGCTGTGTGACAGATGGCAGCAGAGGGGCAGTCTGACATAATGGCGTCTGACATGGAAGTGCGTACGAAGCAAAGGTGTATCAATGAATTCCTCTGTGCAGAAAATACTGCACTCACTGGCATTCATTGATGCTTGCTGAACATTTATGGAGACCAAACAGTGGATATGAGCATAGTTAGGCAGTGGGCGCTGCATTTCAGCAGTGGCAACAGCAACATGAAAGACAAGCCACTTTTTGGACAGCCATGCATAGCTGTCACACCATAAAATGAAGAGCACCTTGATCTGCTCATCCATGCATTACAACAGGGAACTGTGTTTGAAGCTGAATATTGGCTTCCATGTGTTGGAAACAATGGTGGCAACATTGGAATATCCCAAAGTTTGCACCAGATGCATCCCATGAATGCTCACATAGGAACAGATAGAACGCTATAAGCAAGTTTATCAGGACCTATTGAACCAATACAAGGCTGAAGGCAACAGTTTCCTGGATCACATCATTACCAGTGATGAGACGTGGTATCACCACTACGAGCCAGAGACAAAATGGCAGTCCATGGAGTGGCAACATGAGAACTCTCCATCAAAGAAAAAGTTCAAGACACAGCCCTCAATGGGAAAAGCAGTGTGCACTGTCTTTTGGGACAGGAAAGAGGCAATCCTTCGATTTCCTGAATCTGGACAAACCATCAACTTTGACCACTACATCACAACACTGACCAAGCTGAAGACTCAAAGTTCCAGAGTCAGGCCAGAAAAGAAGACAACCTCTCAGATAAAGTGATGTGCATTGTCTTTTGGGATAGGAAGGAGGTGATCCTTGTGGTTTTCCTGGAACCTGGACAAACCATCAACCCTGACCGCTACCTTGTCAGTCTTGGCTGGACCGTCCTACAACGCTCACTGTGTAGTATGAATGTGATGCCTTCTGACTTCCATTTGTTTGAGATGATGGAAGGTGGACTGCATGAACAATGTTTTCCTAGCAACAATTGCATCATAGCAACTGGGAAACAGTGGGTCACCTCCGCTGATGCAGATTTTTATGAGCGCAGCATGCAGGCTCTTGCTCATCACTGGTGAAAATGTACCATGCTAATGGTGGTTACTGTGTTGAAAAATAGCATTTTGTAGATGAGAATTTGCTCTGTCAAGTAGTTCTCTTTGTATCTGTTGTTTCCATGGACACAAATAGGAGGCATTACTTTTGGAGCGACCTACATAGGATTGTGCATTATTTGTGTTTTGCTGAAGCAAAGTTCTGATTTACTGTGAAGGCTGAGAAAAATAATATGGCGTTGTCGATGAAAAACGTTTGCGTTCAGGGAAAGTATTTTTTTGAAGGGCTCCATTTAAGGAGCCAGGCAAAGAAAAAAATATAGTTTCTCATTTAAAGTGAAGTTAAAGGGAAAGTTATCGGAACGTGTTGACTTACCTGAAATATTTTTTTGCTGTTTTTTCTTTAAAAACTGTAAGCTCTCTTCCGGGTAGGAACTATTTTAAAATCTTCACCTTCTCCTGAGTAGGGATTGAAAAACTGGTTTTCATTTTCCCTCTCAGGCCTTTGCCAATTGGTCCTTCCATTTATATTTTTAAATATTTAATTTTGGGGAATTGGCTTAAACTATAACCTTTCAAAAATTACATCAGCAACCAGTTCACAGTATCTCTTCTGTCAGTCGTTGAAGAATAGAGTCAAACTGTTTCATTTCACTATCACTGCTTTTACAGTCTCAAATTCTTGTTTGGAATGGCTGAGAAAATAGATATAATCCTTAACTTACCCTCTGAATTGCTTTCTAAACTGTCATTGTACTATTGCAGAAGAACTGCAGGTCTTTTGAGGCTCTCTGTGGACTAACAATGCACAAATCAAGCATCACTGTTACCATGTGGCTACTAGAAAGCACAACTCCTCCACCATAGAAGTACATCATCCTCTTGAATTTCAGTAACTGAATATGATGATCTCTATTGCATTATTTGTTCTGGGAGAGCAAACTGTCTGTAATGCATGAGGAAAGCCGCTGAATAATCAGGGAAGACCGGAATGGTAGCAACATACACTCCTTGTGCTTCCTGCTGAGACTGTAGAACAGCTTACAGTTATAGATGACAACTTTCTAAGGAAAAGCTGATGCTGTAGAGATGGGAAGTTCTTACAAATCCTGACAAATAGAGAACTGTTGTGTCTGAGCTCAAGAGTTCCTGTGATTTAGTTGTGATTATGATTGGCACGCAGAGAAAGATCAATCTCAACACAATAATATTTATCTTTGATTTTGTTTGCTTCCAAGGGTAGCTTAACTAAAACTGTTTTGTGAGCCAAATAAAGGAGGCAAAATGTAAAAAATGTGAATTGTAACTGTGAACTGACAAGATGTTACTAGCTATCCAACATCCAGACTTGTAAACAGATGAGTCTGAAAAACAAAACAAAAAGTTGCACAGATGCACCAACTGCCTTTACACAGTAATTACTCTTGAGCATATAACAAATGCCAGTAAAGGGAAACTAATAGAATAAGTGGTTCACTGGTAACCATTCTGTGTATTATCATTTTCACGAATAAGTTTTATTTTCACTTTCTGCCCCCATCATTACTTGTCCTCCCACTGTTACCCCCAGAGAATGGTAATCACAACAATCGCTAGAAAAGCAGATTTCTCGCTCAGCTCGTGTGAGAGGGGACGGGGCAAAAGAAGAACGGGTGGCACTGTGGAAAGGCAGGAGGAATACAAGCTCTTGGAAAGGGATTTTTCCCTCTTGATGGTGAATCCATGGTTAGGAGATTCCAACCATTCTGCAGTAGAATTTCTGTCGCTATAAAGCTGGTTATTCACATTGTTCTGCTCTAACTGAAGGATAAGATATGCAAGGCTTGTGTTGTTTTGTGTTTTTGTTTTTAATAATTTTTTTATTTCTGGATAAATAATGATTTTTCCAGAAATGACCAACCCTAAGAGTAAGATACGTAATCAAGTAATAACAAACATCACAATAAGTGGATTAAAATAGTGTAAATGGAAATCTGCAGTTACCATTTTCTCAAATGAGTTTTTCAAGCAGAAGTCTATAAATAATGGCTCAAAAAGATCAAAAGTGTTACATTAATTGTTAGGTTAGTGAAATAAATAATGTAACCCTACCAGATGATAGTGACAAAGTAATTTCCATTTTAACTAAAAGAAAGACCATGACACATTACAGCAGCAGCGAGGGTTTTTAAACAGGCAATCTCTATAACTTACATGTGAGAGTTTTCAGAGAGCTGGCTGCATGTTTTCTGAGCTTTTAATAGTTTTTTTTTTTTTATCAGCTTTGAAGTATCAGTACCAGAAATAGGGGAAGAGTGCTTACAATGAGCCAATATTTGAACTGAACATGAAAGGTGAGAGGTGAGCTTGCCAATTGTACTCCAGTCAGTCCTAAACAAAACAAAGATAAAGTAATAATAAAGGAGATTAATAAAAAAATCCAGCACGGACGCCAGTAAGCACTGAGAAATAAAAATAGATATTTTTAAGGTTGATTAATAAAAGTAATAGTTCTTGCATACAGGTCTGTGAACACTTGAGTGTTGATTTTGAATAACAATCTATAAAGTGTTAGAAATCAAGATGGCTCAAATAAAAGTAGTTGAAAAATGGGTTGCTGATAGACTTCAAAAAGGAATATTTCCTACAGTTGGCTAATGATTAGGGAAGCAAGACACCTCCTTGAAACATCTTATTTCCCAAGTGGGGCTCTAGTTATGTGTCTTGTCTTTTTTATCTCTGATTGAACTACTTTTCCAAGCTTGGAACCTGAACTTACTGTGATTACTTTGTCATATGTTTTACTTCCCAGGATTAGAATCCTATTCCCTTGTTCACTGTATCCCCATACGACAGATCTCTATTATCCTAAACTGGACCCCAGCTCCTGTGTCCCTAGCTGTCCAGTACACAAAACCTTTCTCAAGAGCTTCAAGTCTGGAGCTCTAACTAGTTGTTGTATACTACGTCTTTAATTTTAAACTGTGGTCTTCTAGGAGCATAAATTAAAATTTTAACTATGTATAAAGGATGTAGTTTTGAAAACATAGAAATAGACATGAGAGATAATGTAGATTGCAATTTTATATAGGTTTCAATGATACAAACTGGAAACAGAAAGATTGGCAAGAGAACATGAGTCGTATTGATCAGAAATACAAAGTGAACTGGGAATTTCTAGAACTACAAACAAATTAATCAATTAAATTTCCTTATATCACAAATTATGAAACAGGTATATCCATTTTGCCTTACCTAGAATTGTTTCTTATTTATTCATAAGACAATAATAAATAAGAAATCTGCTCTGTGCTCTAAGAATTTTGTCTACATTTGTCCTAAGATCAATATTAAAAAGCCAATTGTGTAACACTTATCTCCCATCAGATTAGTCACCTGTTGGTGAAATCAACAACTTAAATTTTGGTTGGTTTGTTTGTATCCCACAGGTGATACCATCACCCAAGTATGAATTCATTGTTTCAGCTATATTACATTAATCTTTATTTATTTACTGTGTTGTGTTATTAAATTTTTTAAGATACAATTTATTGTTGCAAATAAAATTGTCATGTTCCCAGAAGTATCTTGATTCCCAGTTCATGCATGGGGAATTGGTGATGTCGATGCTTCTTCCCTCATAAACAAGTAGCCTCAGCTGCATCCTCTTATCTACCTAATCCACATCTCATCTTATCTTCCTTATCTTTCCCTGCAGTAATCAAGTTCCACCATCCTGAGCAAGAAACATGATTTTTCCTGCAGAACAGGAACTACCAGGAGCAAAGGGGGAAATGATTACAAATTATAGTGACAGTACCAGCTAACGTAGTCTGGCTTGTCACTCCTGCCCAGAAAATGCAAGAAAAGCTGTGGCAACATTGTCCAGGCTGTTCTAGGATCATTGCTAATCTCACTGCAGGATTCCTGAAATAGATTCCAAATAAAGACAGCCAGGAATGGTTGACACTTCTCCTGGACTAGTGATGCATCGTCTCTCCTAGCTCTTCTCCAGCCCAAGATGATAACGCTAGTACCTATAGCTATGGATTTTATCCACTGGTCAAGGAAAGTCTCAATATCTTGCTGTAATTCCCCACAAGCTTGCACTTTCCAACAGTTGGATTGGAAGACCAGCTGGAAAATATGTTGTATTTCCCTGAATTTCCTTTGTATGGAAATCAGAATACAGAGGAATGGTGTCAGCATAGTTCTTGCCTCAGTTCTTGGCACATTGTCAGACCAAGCAGGTACTAAGTGCCTGGGTTCAAGAGTTGCAAATGTCTCCCCCCTTACGATGCAGCCTCAGTAATTCAGGGTAAAAACTGAGATTAGAAATTGATGATCAAAAGGCATTAAGAAATTTTGTTATGAGATGCATATAGTTAGACTATTTCAAGTTGCCCTTGTGTATGTGTGTGTATGTGTAAGCATGCTTTGTAGAGCTTATATGTAATGTAATCGGATATAGCAGGCATTTGAGCTGAAGAGTTCTTGTCATCTTTATAAAATTTGGAAACAGAAAATGAAGAGAAACTTCAAAAAGAAATAACACATAATTCAATTTGATGATTTTTTTGTGTGTGTGTGTTTCTTTTAATTATTTCTTTGTTTTATGGAAAGTAGAGACTTCTGTTGCCTTCTGGGATTGCTAGATTTGAAACTGATAATTCTGTGATGTTGCTCAGCCCCTCATAATTAAGGAAACACATTCAGTGGCAATATATTCATTTTTAATCTGTAATTTATATGATAAATTAGTTTCTCAGAAATTAGTTTCTGTAATTTATATGATAAATTATTTCTGAAGAGTAAAGGTGAAATGTTATGCTGTGGAATAAGTTTATAGAAATCCAATGTATGCTTAAACTACAGTGAAATGTAAGGGACTGCAGTATTTTTTTTCTTTTATAAATTTTTAGCACTTAGTACAATGTATTTGCAGAAATATTTGCAGCATTCAAGGCTCTATGACTTAACACTTATTATAGAAGATAATTTCTTTCTGTCTTTCACCAGCCCTCCACCTTTCAACATACACCTTTGTCTGTCTGATGTGTGAGGGGAATTGTATTTGGCTTGGAAACAAAAAGAGGTGTATCTCCTTCAAACATATTCTGTCCTGGCCATCCTATTTAGAGGATGAGGACGCTTTTGGGAACACGTGTGCATTATTAACTGCTGTGTGCCTGTAGTGGTTCTGTAAGCCCTGCCCTTCACTTCTTGTCTGGCAGTCCTTAACCAGGCAGGAACAATTAAGGGAGGAATCCTGAGCTGTGCCTGTCAATTACTGTTGAACGGTAGTTTGCAAATGAAGTAATTTAATAGAGTTGCTATCTAATTGAGCCATATCTTACATCTTTTATATCCTCTGTCATGTCTGAGCAGTGTTTTTCAAGTAATTGTGCAATTTTCAGTGTGTGCAAGGAAATGTTTTTCTATTTGCTTGGTTTCAGTAGTGTCACACAATTTACTAATTATTTGCCAATCATTAGATAGCATGCCTTGTCAAGTGTCATTTGAGTAATTTGTGGTAGGTTAGAAATTATTTGCTTTCATCTCATGGTCAGTAATGGTCAGTACCTTTTCAAGAAGTAAGAAAGGCTTGTTTTGTTTTCTTTTTAATCTATCCCAAGAGGAGAAATAAAAGCATGCCATGATTTTTAGTGCAATTTATTGCACCCAGTGCTCAGGGATATTTAAAATACAAACTATTGCTGATGGTCAGATTAAGGATTTGTTCATACGTTACCATTGTAATGTGATACAGTGGCACTGCAGTGCAGAGGGCAAACAGAGGAATGGCTCTCAGTAGAGTCCCTCGGCTTTTTTTTCCTGTCATATGAACTTTCACTCTTAGTCTAAAGAAAGATCTTGCATGCAGTGTGTTTTTAGGCATAAGCAGTGCACTTTGAAAAATGTGCGTGCATCGACATTAATATCATGAACTGATAAAATCATGTGATTTGAAATAAAACCAAAATAATTAAGACTACTGAAGAAGAAGCACATACGCTTTTGGTTCATTTGTATAGTCTTGGATAGTTTTATATAATGTGAATGGATTATTTTCACACTGAATGAGTCAGTTGTCTGGTAGATAACCTTGGTTTTAATCTTGTGATCACTGAGTCAATGCGAACTTGGCTGTAGACTTCAGCAGAGCAGATTTCATGCAGAGATCTGCAGAGACCTCTTTCCCATTGTAAGTGAAAATGCTAAGCCTTAGAAATCAGTGGCTGAATTCACATTTAGGACATGCTGGTTGTCTACCTAAAATATAATTTTCTGGACTTTTTAAACTTTTTCACTTGGTGCTATCACTGCTGAACATAAAAGGTATGTCTGGATTTGCATATAGATGATTAATGTGGGCAATCCCTGCTGAATCAAAATCTCATAACATATTGATTTGCTCTGTATACCCACCGTAGGAAAAATGTTCCTGTAGGAAAGAGCAGACAGTACATAGCTCTCAATGTGAAGCATAATTCACTAATAAATACAGGGAAAAGTCTCAGAATAAGCACTTTTCAGTATGGAGACAGATGGTCACATCACTTGGCAAACATTTGGCTTTTTTTCCCTGACATGTTTAAATAATCTTTATCAAACAGTAAACATAGATAAAAATCAAGGTAGCCTTAAATTTATCTAAAATAGAATGGCAGACTACTGTAGAAGTGTCCTATAAATAATGATAACCAGCTATTGAGTGGAAGTCACTAATCTGCGGAGAGGATTTCTACTGGATTGTAGAAATACGTATACATATATATTTCTTGTAATGAATTGCTCTGTCCTCTTTCCCATCCCAGGACTCAACATAGTGTTTATATACCTGGAACAGCATACAAGGATTAGAGAGAGAACCAGATGGCCATATTTTAATTTGTCTTGTTTATTTAGGTGAGGGATAGCAGAGTCCTAACTTTACCTGTTTATCTGACCATGATCATTTATATTCTGCTCTGGATTTTTGCACACACACATGTGCACACACATGCACGCAGATGGAAGTAAACAGACTCTTTTTCTCTTTATTCCTTAGGCTTAGAAAGAATTGCAAGAGATTCGGCCTATGAGCAAGAAGGAAAAGTTCAGTTTGTAATCGATGCGGTATATTCCATGGCCTATGCACTACATAACATGCACAAAGATCTCTGTCCTGGATATATTGGTCTGTGTCCAAGGATGAGCACAATTGATGGTAAAGAACTACTTACCTATATCCGGGCAGTAAACTTTAATGGTAAGTTATATGTACTCTTTTTTTTTTCTACCTTCTTGTTCTTTAAATGTTTCAGAAGTGACAAGATGTGTTTTCTTCTATATATAAGATACTCTAAGGCGCAGTGGAAAACACAAGATTAGAAGCAGTTCTCATTCAGTCAGAACTGTGAGTTTTTCCACCTGCTTTGAAACCCCAAGTGTATTTTTCATCTTAACATTAAGCTGCTCCCACAGGATGCAGATGTTAAAAATAAGAATCTGTCAATCAAAATATTTCAGAGAAAAGCTGCTATTATAGAAACAAGTTGAGGACTCATGCAGTCCTATTGACAGATTAAAATCCTTAGATGGAGGTTGCTTATGTGTTTACAAGAGAATGAATTGAAAATATACCCTTTTGAAAACTGCATTCTTTCAAAATTACTGTTAACAATTTCTTTACAGAATTGAATAGTGGAATTTTCTTTCAGCTTACGTGTTTAAATCTCAATTAAAGGACTTACTAGCAGTTACAGCTTCTTTTCCTTACCATTGTTTTTCTCTCAGTGATGTAATCAGTTTTAACACAACTGCAATATATATTTTTAAACAACAGTACATAATATTCAGTGCAGCTGGGATCTGCCTGCTGGAGAAATACAGTTACTGTTTCTCATGCTGTCAACAGTAGAGACCAATAAAGAATAGGCTTAATTTATGAATGTAGAATTGAAAAGGGTAGAACGTACTTGGTGGTGAAATAAAGTTGCTGAAAACTTATATTGTTTCGTGAATTTCATAGCTGTTGTAGGCTATATTTCCCATTATTCTACAAGGAAATTGAACACTGTTCTTTGCTGTTTTCTTTTTCTTTCTATTTTTTTTTCCCCTGTGCGGCAGTAATTCACATACTAGGAATGCCTTCTAACTATAGAGAGATTCACTGTCTATCACAATTCACTCCTGTGACCTCAGCTGCCAGCCTTTTTGAAAAAAGCACAAGGTCATTTTGAATTTAGTTTCCAAGTGGAAGCATTTTTTTGCTTTAGGTAATGTACCGGACCATTTGGGTGATATGAATATCGGCTGTAGTTCACAGGTTTTTTTTCTTTTTTTAATCTTTCTTCTTCTTCTGCAACATTCACAAAAAGGGAATCCCTGTCTCCAGGAATACAGAAGAAAGATAGAAGGAGTTAAAATGATTCTTTAGTGATTTTAAAGAAAACCTGGAACAAAATATGTAGCTAACAAACGGGAACGTTGCTATAATGACAGAGGTAGGCAACATATTGTAAGGTCTGCAGTGATAATTATCTACATTTCCAACACATATGCTTTTGAGTCTGTGTTGTTAAAGTGTAAAGAAAGCGATCAATTTTCATTTGGTTAGCATGAAAGATTAGCATAGAAAGATAAGCTGTACACACTATATAAAACCTTTTCCTCCCTAAAGATTGTTGTACTTCATCAATAACTGTCTTGATTTCACCGGCTGACTATTGAAACAACAAGGGGAGATGAAAGAGTGGGATGAAAGAGTGGGATTGAGCATTCTGGACACTAATGAAAAAGTATGTTTTTGAAGTAGCAGTCTTTCAGTATCTAAAGGGAATCTGTAAGAAAGAAGAGGATGGACTCTTTAGCAAGGTCTGTCACAGTAGGACAAGGGGAATTGGTTTCAGACTAAGAGACTGGAGATTCATACTGAATATAAGGAAATTTTATTATTATTTTTATGACAAAGGTAGTGAAGCACTGGAACAGGTTGCCCAGAGTGGTGGTGGATGCCCCATCCCTGGAGACACTCAAGGTTGGGCTGAACGGGGCTCTGAGCAACCTGATCTGGCTGTGAGTTTATTGCAGGGGAGTTGGACTAGTTGACTTTTAACAGTCCCTTCCAACTCAAATGGTTCTATGATTTACTGAAAGAGGGAAAAAGAAATAAAAGAAATATTTATGTGATTTCAAATTTCTGTCTTGTGGGATGCATAAAATCTTCCCTGTATTAGGCTAGTCTGCATTATATACTAGTGTACCAATTTTTTATGTATATCACATAATATAATATTTCCCTTTTTGACCTAATGATTTGGGAGGCATGATCAAAAAACAGCCTTTGATCCTGTGCCTTTTCCTTTAGAACTCAAGTTCCTGCTCCTTAGGAAAGCACTGTAGCTGTGTCTGACTTGGTTTACAGAGATGAATAGGTATGCAGGTTGCTAGACCTCATGTGGTGGGAGTTGATTGTGATGCTGCATGTTAATTCTGACATGAGTTCTTGGTTCAAATCACCAATAATGTAGTATTTTAAAAGTGAGCTGATATATGAAAGGGAAACCCTGGCTTTGAAAGCCATTCAAGGTAACTTTTTTCTGTCCTAGTAATAACAGGATCACAGCATTGCTGAGGTTGGCAGGGACCCCTGGAGATCACCTGCTTAGATCTGGTTCAGCTAGATCAGGTTGCTCAGGACCACATCCTGTCTGATTTTAAATATATCCAAGTATGGAAAATCCTGCAGAATTTTCTCTGATCGATCAGTTTCAATGTTTGATCATCTTCACGGTAAAAAGTTATTTTCTTATGCTTAAACAGTATTTCCTGTGTTTTAGAATTAAACTACTGTGCTTCAGGATTATAATAATCCTTCTTAACCACGGTAGTAATGAATGGGTGTAACTGCAATTGATATGTTTTACATTTAAGTCAGTGGGTTTCATCTCACAAATTGTGACCTGAGTTATGAAGGACACCTTCCTGTCTTATGGAGAGCCCTTGCAAGGTGGGGGGGGGGGGGGAGGAACATGCATATTTATGGTTATTGGAGTTATTGGTTCGTTTTTGATTGCAAGCAATTGCTTTGGAATGTGTTGATTTTTATTTACTCTGTTTATTTTTGTTTACAAATGATAAAGAATTACTTCCCTGAGAGATTAGTCTGTGTAATATTTCATGACACCTTCATGACTAAAGAGTGGTATAACCACCAGTGCAGAGTATACTGAAGTAATTGAGATGGCATTTGCTTCTGCTTGGATATCCTTCTGTAAGTTCTATGTTAAGTGCAGAAAATATCACAGTTCAGCAGTTGAAAGGAACAGAGCTTTACTTGCACTTGAGATCTGAATTACTGCTGAGTGCGGTCTCCTACCTTACTATTGCCTTTGTTTCTCTTAGGACAACTGTCAGAGCGTGGTGTTTGTAAACAATTGCTTTTCATTTACAGTGGGCATTTTAATTATTAATTTCAATTCACAGAGGAAGAAATGACTAGTGTGTAATTCTGCAACCTACTTCAGTGTACACAGAAATTAGAAATTTTTAAGAAAGAGGAAAATTTTGAGATTCGTATTTCCAAGCCAGTCCACTGAGGCACAGTCCATTTAGATCCCTATGTTCTTGGTGGTCATTGCTGGTAGATCGTAACCAATCCTTTCCAGCTATTTGATCAAAGAATACTTAGGGATACCAGAATTTTTTTGTTCCTTCTTATCTTTGTTTGTCTCCGGCAACAAATGAATATGTTGTCACTTGATGGCATCCTTTTAAATAGTGCCACATTTGAAAGATCTTCCCTGCCAGTTTTTGTATCTAAACATCATGAGATATTTATGTGAAATCGGTGTTTAATGTTTAAAATTATCTAAAGCAAATATGTTTTTCTGTAAATTAGGTTTATAAATAGTAATCTGTCATAGTTTAATTGTGTCACGACTCAGTAGATCTCCTTTCACATTTCTACTGTATTCTTAATCTGTTTGGTTTCATTTTTCTGCCTACAAATAAGCAGAGGTTTTTTTTAAGAATTTTTACCCTAGCGTGTGCTGAGTTTTTTATGAGAAATGCTCATCTTTTATCAGTAATGAGACCTGCATTCGTAGTGGCTGGAGATGTTTCAAAGTGTGGTGTTCTTTTGTTGCTGTTCCATTCATTTGTTATTGTTGGTGGTGATTGGTTTTATTTCTAATTAAAAGATTTAATAAGGAATAAACCACAGAGTGACAAGATTAATCAGCGTCCCCCTTCCTTGATGTCCCACTTCAGAAGATCAGAATTTATGGTTGAATTTCTAAACAAAAGTCATTGCATTGTACATTAAGCATTTCTTATAGAAGAAAACTCATTCTTTCTATATAGAACGTTTTGTTGTATGTGGTGTGATGTAGCTCTTTTTTGCATATCTTTAGGCATATATTTTTATTTACATTAATACACTGTAACAGGTCCAAGGATAAATGCTTAGCAAATGTCATACACTAAGCCACAATATATTTACGTCCATTATGAGTCTTTCACTACACTTCATAGTAAGGACAGAACTTGACCTGTACTCTCATACAGGCAAGCAGGCATCTGTCTGTCTGTCTGTCTATCTATCTATCTGTCCATCTATTTACATTGATGGTCTACTCATCTTGCTCTGGCATCTTTCCTAGTGAGGAGCGAGAAGGGAGTAGAGAACAGGTGAAAACACTGAAAGCCTCTACTGGCAATGCCTAGATAAATGTCTGTTTCTGCAACATCACTTCCCCCTTCTGGTGAAAAGGAGACAGTAAATACATTCCAATTCTGATTGTAGCCTTTCCTTTAGTCTTCTCTAGGACTGTGTAAAACAACTGTATTTCTTGGGGTTTTGTGACAAATTTAAAATGGCACTGGGCCAGATTGACCAGAGATGTTTTGGAGTCTCCATCCTCAGAGATATTCAAAACCTGACAGCTTTCTCTAGCTGTCCCTCCTGTAAGCAGAGGGATTGGACTGATCTCCAGAGCTCCCTTCCAATCTCAGCTACTCAAGTTCTGTAGCTCTAGCTGGACTTGAAAGAAAAGTAAGCACTCACCCTTGCTTTAAACGTTTTAAATGAATATGTATTACATTTACTCTATTCTTCTGGCCTAATTTCATAGTCTGTATGGATTTGCTGCTCCTTGCTGCTATTTATGTTATAAATTTGATAATCAAACACCATTGAGATAAGAGTAATTTTGGCTACATACACACAAAGACCACATGGACATGAGGCATCATCCCCATTTAAAAAGCAAACATAGAAAATTTCATCCTAAAAGGTTAGGATGATACCAGACAGTGGGAACATACAAACAGAAACTGTCAGGCAAACTTAAAACAAGGTGTTGACAATTACACAGAACAAATTAATGATCATTGTACACTGTTAAAAAAATGAAGAGTTGAGTTCCTCATGGAGAATTATGAACCCTTCAGAAAATCATTGTTTTGAAATCAGCTGTTTACAAAATTCATTTGCTTCTGCTGTCTTTTCTAAGACATTAATCTGCTCTTGACTTAGTAGTCACCTCAGTTTTAAATGTTTTCTTCAAGAAAGCTGACACCTCTCTATTCTTTCACTAAGTACAAAATTTGCATTCTCAAATCATTATTTATCATTAAAACAGAAGCTTTAAAGTGAGTGCCCTTTGAAGTTGACATGTTTTGACATTTTTTAAGGCATTAAGCTTAATAGAACTAAATGTCCCACTTAAAATGTACTGGAGCTATGCTCCTAATTTATTTATTTTTAATTAAGTGCTCAAGTCTACAGCTGCAGATAGAGAAAAAAAACCTTTTTGATATGTTTGAGCACATCTGTGATTTTTAGATAAGAATATTGTCAGTTCATTATTTAGGGACTTGTACTGTCAGAAACACTTAGCATCATGTGGTGCCACTGGTGCTGTATTCTGGTAGGGTTAAAAACTATCCTAATGTCTGATTTCCTGTGCCGTTATGTTAAATTAAGAAAGGAATAGTTACCTCTGTTAATTTCTTACTGGGGATGATTTCAAATAAGTTCTGCTTTGTCATGTTAATTATTTTAACGGAATGAATCCAGGTGGCTGTGCAAGAAACTGAAATAGCACAGAGATTTGAATCACTGTGAAGAAGCTTCTGTACCATACGGTTATAATGTAAGTATGTATAGTGGGCAAAGCTCAGAGCTGCTGTGATTCTCAGTTACCTCACAAATCCACGTGATTAAATTCAGAGCTTGTGAAAATGCAAGATGTGAAATCGGAAAGTAGAACCTAAAAGTAAATGCAATTTATTGCCACGCTTTTGCCATATATGGATCTTAAGTACTGATTAATTGAGCAATATATTTGCTTCACGTACAAAATTTATGATGTGGAACATGATTGATGTCAATCCTCTGTTTTGAAGAACAAGGTCTAGTTCATAAGGTATTGCAGGATATGCAGATATATTACAGTTTTCTGTTAAGATGAAGTGAAAAACTCAAGCTATAGTGAGAAGCAGTAGAAACTCTTGCTGCTCTGAGTGCAAAGGTCTCTGGGTGCAAAGAAACGGAATCCATAATATGTATCATATTTAGCTTTTAGTGAGTGTGAGAAACATCACAGCTACAGTTCAGTCTAGTTATTAAGCCCTTCAGATATACTTTTTACCTTCATTACCAGGCAGAAGGTAAGGAAAATCTTACTTTGTTGATCTTCCTAACTTGAGTGATAAAATTGAAAATATTCTATTAAACGTATAAAATTAAGTGAGAATGTCTATACAAGTTATTAATGTTACTGCATATTGGTTTATGGTCCGCTTGATAAGACAAGACTTCTGCAAGCCAGAAGGACAGTCGTGAAGGGCACTGAATTGTTTGTTCAGTGCTTTGGTGACAGAATTGCATGAATCTTTTTCATTTTCCTACAACACCTTCTAATTCTCTTACGAAATAGACACATTAAAGAGAATACAATGAAAAAAAAAAAGGAACAAGGATTTCACGAATGATATTTGGTATGATAAATAAGCCCCACTTAGAGTTCATTCATGTAAGAAATGATCTAACTGGTAATATCTTGTAAGTGACTAACAGAAAATAGAACCATACTTCAGAGAGGTTGCTGGTGGTGAAGTTGCCTTGACAAGTCTTAGATTCTCATATAAGGAGGAAAAAAAAAAGTTTATGTATGTTGAAGAGAATGATGGAAAAATCAGGTAGTCAGTACCTTAGAGCAGGAATTACAGCAAGGAGAGAATAATTTTATAATTAACAGACATTGCCTACACCGTCATCTCTCTAGGGAGATGTAGTATTCAACCAAGATCAAGTCTACAGTCAAAGCAGTGTTGGATTCAAGAGCAAGTTAGATATGTTAGATCCTTTCAGCAGACGTGATCTTAAGCAAAACCAGGGAGAATCTGAGCAAAGTAAACATGACGTTTAAAAGGAAATGATGAGATTTGGGTCACTCCTCACAGGCAAATAGTTTTGCCTCAGTTTCAGTAGCTGGTCAAGTCAAAGGAAGTGTCTAGATCTCCATACAGCTGAAGGGAAAGGCTGATACCTCTAAAGGCTACCAGAGAGCTATTCTGTCCATTAGCATTTAGGCACCATAGCAACTCATCTACTTCTGTGTATTTTACCGCAAGAAACTATGAGTCAGAGAGATTATCTCAAAGGCTGGTTAAAGCATTTTAATAGCATGAAATATTAAATATGCAGAAGATAGTTTATCTTAGAAGCTTCTCTAATTTACTTTGGTAGAGGAAGCATTTGCTGCTATTCCTGAGGATTAAGGTATCCAATCATTTTAGGCACACAGCAGGTTGTGTTTTATGCTGAGCAGATTGAGCCCAAAATGTTGCTCCCCATAGTCTTAGCCAAATCTCTCCCTTCTGAGCTTCAGGTAAAATGGATTTGATACACAAATTCCTGAGGTGTTCTATTTTAAATAAAGAAACTGTTTCTCTTAATTCTCTTGTGACCTCCATCATAAAAACTGGATCTTTGATAATTTAGAGTAAAATCATTTGTAGCAGAGATTTTAGTTGCAATTTTGTAGATTCTGCGCATAGCTCAAAATCAGTGATGATGCATTAGTGAGGTTTCTGTGTTAACATTTTTCAATTTGTGCCAATTTCATTAGGTTATTAACTTTTATAATTACATTAGCATTTGATCAAAATTTAGCTTTCAATATACAGAATATTCTTTATTATTAGTTATATTTGGAAGGCTAAACAATTTTAAGCAAAGTTATAGGAGCCTACACAGCTGGATGAATTTGAAAATGGTACTTCTCTGTATTACTTTCATCTCTATTAGCAAATCGACAGCTTGACTGGTACTCGAATATGGTTTTATTGGTAGTTGAGCTCTTTATGTAAGGTAAGATTGTCGGAAGAGACTCAGCTACATTTCAGAGCTTTAAAACTTCTTTGTGTTTTTAGCTACTGTATCAAATATTACAGAGCAATGATCACTTCCTCCTTTGGCCCACCTGTTAAAATGGGTGAGATTTATATCTGAGATGCATAAATTCAATATTGACTTGCTTATATTTTAAATGTTCAGCATGAGTAAAAAGGATATGATACAACCCCTTTAAGTTAAGTCAAAGATAAGAAATTTATTCCTCTGAAAATTTCCAGAAGGGAATTAGAAATATTTAATATAGTAGTGTTTACTCTGTTTCGGGATGAGGACGATGGAAACATTGAACCTTGATCTTCCTCCCAGACTTTTCATATTGGTCTAGGATTAGACTGTTCACTAAAGAAATGAAGGATCTGATTTTTAAGACTTTGATCCAGAGGAGACTGAAGCCATGCACCAGAATTCCTAGAAATCCTACCCAAATGGACTCCTAATATCGCATCTAAATGTCACCCCATCCTCATTTCTTCAAAGAGAACAAAAGTTGAAAGAAAAGCAGAAGAAAAAGCATGAGACATTCCTTATGCAAAAATTCAAAAACTCGTATGGAAGGTTGAAATAGATCCAACAGAAAATAAAGTGATTAAGAGATATGTCATTCCTTGAACTCAGTCAGCCAGACCAGAAGAAATTTTAGAGCATGTTGCAGATGCAATTTAGACAGTCTGCAGGAACTTCTGATAGTAGCAGTATAATGCATATTGCCAAAAGTACTTCTGCTGATAATACTTCAACTGCCACTTTTTTAAGCATGTTTCATTCCTGCTAAAACAGTGAGTAACTGTAACTACTTTTTCAAAAAAATACCCCACAGAATGGAGAAGTGAACTCTGGGTTAAAATCTGAAATAGGGGAAATATGAATGTGTCGGGGTGGAATTGTCTTTTTAATTCTAAAAAGAGCCTGCAGTACTCCTAAAAAAAAAAAAAAAAGACAAAAAAAAGATTATTGGTTAAAGTTGATAGATTGTGGCAAGAATACACCTTGAAAACTGACTGTTATTTTACATATAAGTCATAGTCTTTAATGTATTTTTATTCTAGTGAAACCAGAATCAGAGCAGTTAGAAATAGATGATTCCGTATTTCTACTGAGCCAGCGCTGAAGCAAGAAGTCTTAGTGCAGTATAGGATTAATTTTATGAATTTGTTGGAAGGTTTCTTTATTATGCAACATATGCAAAGAAAGAAGCAACCGATCATCAACGTCTAAATTGTTTTTGGCTTTCATTCAAATGAAAATTTGCTGTTTTATAGAAGATAAATTGCAAGTTACCCTTTGGGACTAAGGGTTAGAGAAGCTAGCATAATTTTCAGATGTTATTTAATGCTGTTCAGTAATAAAAATATAAAAAAGTAACCAAACAATCTTGGTTAGAGAAGGAAACTATCAATATGCTATCACAGTTTTAATATAAGGGAGAAAATTTTGGTTTAGAAACAAAAAAGAGTTTTCATGTGATACTGATTGTTTATTCCATCACTCACTTTCATGTTGCTTCAATGAGTAGCGAGTCAGGTGTCATGCTGTCATAAAATGACTGTCTTTCATATTTCTTATCCTTCAAATATGTGAAATACAGCTTGTTTTGATAGCATCCTGATGAAAAGAATTTTCACAGAATTGGGATTGACTAGTTAAGTCCATTTCTTATGAAAAACCACAGTTTTGCAGTTTTTCAAGCAATAAATTTGTTACGTCTCTATTCCTAGAGTAATTTTTTACAATTGTTGGTCCATGCTATTTACATATCTCCTTGTGACTTTTCCATGGGTTTTAAGATAAATAAGGATTTGATATTGCTAAAGAAATTTATGATTGCAATTTACCAGTATAACCAGCAACAAAGTAGAAATTTTAATCTGTTCTAATCTATTCTAATCTATTTATATGTTTAACTAATTAATGAAAAGGATTCTTAAGTGATGATTGCAAGAAATCATCTTTATTCTGTGATCTTGTCCTAACGTACAATAAGATGCAAATGCCATATCACAGAGTAGTTAATGGTGGTTATTGCAGTCAGATGTTGCCAGTGCCTGGAAGAATTACATACAGCTGAATCATCCTGAATGCACTGAGGTTATGAGGATTTAACTACTTTGTTAAATTAGTTCACCATTGTTTTTTTTTCACCTTCTGAAATAGAATGTCACTCAGTTTAATGAAATGTATATTGAAAAGTAGGTAACAAGTGTCACCCGTTATTTAGGTGAAAAAGGAGAATCCTTCAGCTAACCAGTAAAGTGCAAAAATAATATGTTTATCAACCATACTGGAAATAAAGTAAAAAAATAGCAACCCTAACAGTTTTAGAAAAACACTTGAAATTGCTATTACTTATTATAAGCATTACATAGTCACTTAGGTGTCACTTCAAGTTTATATATTGCACTTGCTCTGTACAAGAAGACAATTCCCGAGCTTGGAAGACATCCTGGTAATGTAGTGTGCCAACAGTTGTGCTGTCTGTCACATACGTTTATTTGCAGGAGTAGAAGAACAAAACAGTAACAAAGAGTCCTTGCTGTTCAATAAATAAGTATTCCCCTTGGAGCTATATATTTTCCAGTGGAATGGGAAAGGAGTCTGTGTTTCCTTGTGGCCAGCAAAGGTGGCCGTTCTGTACAGACTCGGTGGAAAGTTAACTACTATTGGTTATCTGTGCATTGTGTTCTGCTACCTCCTTAGAATTTCTGTTGTTTCAAAGTTCAACATACATATACCCACCAAGTTCTTTAAAGAGCTAGAAACCCTCAGTGCTCTCTGTTGTATCTTAATGAATAGGGGCACGGAGACTTCAATAGTAGATTGCTTTCTTTTTACTGTAAAGCTAAGCAAACATAATCACGGATGACACATTATTGCTCACTCGGAGCTCCAGCTGGATCAGCATTTGAGTTTCTTGTTTGGCCCTGCAGCCACTCTGGCCTATCCTGGCTTTGCTCCAGTATAGTTTGATCCTGAGTTGAGAGACAAAAATGTATTGGCACTGTTCCTGTGCCACACAAAATCACATTTTGTAAATATATCCCTAGGTAGCATCAAGTCACTACTCATAATATGGTCATTTAGGGAAGCTGTGTCCCACTTTTTGGAAGAAATTATTATGCATTTAATGGAAAGTGAACATGATGTATGGAACCTCAAGTCATCATCTGTGTGTGAGATATGCAGCTGCGGGGCAGTCGGACTCCTCAGAACATACCAGTCTGCAAACTTGAAAGGTTTATTTAGTGCAGTTTCTGCCATGGTTCTTCCAAGTTCCTACCCAGAGATCTGAAAAGAAAGCCTCAGGATATGAGAGTCCAGTGCTTATCATGTTGGAGAAAAACAACTAAAGGTGATTAGAAATAACCCTTATATTGACATACAGCCACTGTGGGAAGGTTTCTACTAAGCCAGCTGGTGTTTAAAGGCTCTAGCTCTTGATAGTTACAAATTGCTGTATTGATCTTCCTTTATGCGTGCACTTACTGCAGCTCAAACACTGATAATTTTTTCTGTTTTGCACTTTCACTGTTTCTTACCAGCAAGAGATACTGCTCATGCACAAAGTGTTTAGGCAGGATTTCTTGCTCACCTGAGCATAAAATGCACACGGTTTTGTTCTTACCGTAGTGAGTTGTCCTGAGCCTCATGCAGTCAGTCAGAAAATTCTAAGGAATGTGTAGAACAAAAAGAAAGTAACGTATGAGCAGATGTTTACATACCCAAGAAAAGTCATTGGTTTTTACTTCCAGCTATGGATGAATGTTCAGGTTGTTCCTAATTTCAGCTGATTTGCTCTCAAGTCAAATTGACCTTTTTTAAGATTCCTCATGTTTCTATGTTGTTTGCCTGATCAGCTGATGATTCTGAGTGAAAACATCAAGGAAATTGGCCCCAGGAATGAAACCTCTTAGCTTCCAATATTGCTAGCCTTCAGGGCAAGCCTGTCTGAAATGTGGGGTAGTCTTCCTTGTGCTGAGGTAGTGCTACTTCAACAGAGTTGCCTTCCCCAGAAGCTGTGATCTCCGTGAGTTTGTAAATGCACTTTTCTTGAGTTCTGTCCAGAGAGAGCATATTGGATCAGAGACATAATCAAAAAAAAAAAGGAATATCTTCTGGATCTGAGCTGCAATGAGGTTGAAAAGGCAGCTGTGTGCCTCACTGGTTCATCTTATGAGCTTCTGTAAATGCTTCGGAAACTCAGAGGTGCAAATCAGTGCCACTTGAACAGTTCATAGACAAATAAATTCACCACAGTTCTTGATCACCACAACAGGTAATTAAAATGTTGTCCTTGTTATTGATCTTCGTCCTATGAAAAGATCTTCCTGTTTCATATGGATGATTTTCAGACTGAGGAATTTGGAGTCTGTGGCCATGTAGACCTTGTATTGGGATTAAATGGGAGGTAGTCAAGAAAAGGAACAGTCCTCATGGGGTCAGTGTTTTCAGAGATTACATACAGATCTTTAATTGAAGGTTATATATGAGGAATGAATACAGATCTGTTACTGTTATAAACATTCACCTTTATTTTCAAGATTTAATACAGACATCTGTTACTCTTCATATGTTGTAAAGATGACAATAAATATTCATGATTTTTTCCCTTGTTACAGCTACAATTGCTTCTTTGTCCTCACTTAGAGGTTCTTCTGCCAGAACCCTTAGCATCCAGATCTGTGGAATATTTTTGAAAGTGTAAATTGTTCAGCTTTGTGGTCCTGACTTGCTAATGGTTTGTAATGAAGTATTTAACAGAAATGAGCACAGACCTTGATATGGATTGCCAGCCAGATATTTAACAAGAGAGATTCTGAGAAAGGAAGTGTGGAAGGATAATGAAGCCTGACAATAATAAAAAGCTATGGACAAAGCACTGAGGGTGAGAACAAATGAACGTGACTCCCATAGAACAGGGTCAGATCCTGGTGCCTGAATCATATGATGGAAAGTAACAAGGTTAGGCAGAGAAAACCAGAAGGGCTGATAACTTCAGCAGCTTGATACGCTAGAAATATTGAGCAGTAGATAGATTAGAGACAAGGGCTATTTATAACAGTATTGCTTTTTTTTTTTTTTTTCCCCATGAGAAATAGCAGCAAACAATATAGACACGTGATGATGCAGGTGATAAAAGATGAAGGTTTTCTTAGTACTGTGAAAGATGGTAGCAAAACTACTACTATCTGTTTGGTTCACCTTATTTTGTGCACGTTGTACAACTAGATAAAGTGGAAGAGAAAACAAACACAAAAATTGAGTGATACAGGGACTCATAAATTTTACCTATTAATAAAGCCAAATAGTGTAAGAATGGAATTCAATTTATTTCACATTAGATATCTACAGTACAGGTGTCTACACATGAACCAGTTGATGAGACTGCTTTTGAACTGTATGGAGAGAAAGTTACTTAGTGGGACATGGTTCACTGAATCATTTACTTGTCTAAAGTAAGCCAGATTAATTGTACTGTAGAGATGCCTCTGCTGACAGCAAAGCAAATCTGGAAAATTGTATCAGCTTTTTAGGTGTGTATGGTGCAGACTTCTAAAGACAGATGGTCAGAATCCAGTACTCTGTTTGTCAGGGGAAAAATGAGCTTGAGAAGGGAAGCTAGGAATAAGTCATGAGTTGTCATTGTTGTGTCACCTGAGCATTGTCCACTAGATGAAAGAAGAAATGGCAGAAATGTAGAGCTGGTGCAAAAGTCATGTGATAAAAATACTTTTTGGTGAGACGTTAATCTAATTAACAAGAGTAGCAGAAAGCATACCTTATTTAATAGTAAAATCAGACTACTGTTCTGTGTCTGTTTTAAAATCAGTGAAAGGGGAAGGAGTTGGTATGGAGTTCTCCCTCATATACTAAGAGATTGTGTAGGCTTCTTTTTCTTACAGTGTGCTGATTTTAATAAGACAAATCCAAATTATAAAATCTCCTTACTGATAAAACTATTAACACTGAAAAAAGATGGTTAAGGTGCACCTTGCCAAGAAAGATTTTAAATTACACCATTATGAAAACAGCTTTAAAACTGAAAAAGGCTGTAGGTTGTAAAGCTGATAATGGGAAAAGAGGAGTGGAAGAAATACAAATAAGGAACAACGTCTGGAATAGTGGAAATAAAATTGGTTTCCAAGAGCCTAGTAAAGCCAGTAGAGAAAAATGTTAAGAGCATATAAATGCCAAATATAACATATTGTATCTCTGTACAGCAGTAAGACAAGTGATTCTGACAATAAGTGATGTGTTGACAAGGCTGAGGAACTGAATATTAAACAAAGACAACAATGACAAACAAAAAAAAAAAAGTAAAAAAAAAAGTGTATGTACATGGAAGCAAGCAATAGTACTTCCAAGATTATTTATTATTTGGAACTCAAGTGATCTGGTGAGATTGACTGGGAAAAATTATTAGGTGTGGTAGAAAAGTATTCTATTTAATTCTAGAGCCTTTATGGAACACAATAAGATAATGCTATTTTTTAGTTGTCAGTTGTCAGCACTCTGCTAAGAATGGGAAGGACTGTGAAAATCCATGGCTATAGAAATGAGATGAGGAAATTGCTTGTATAAGTTACAGTCCTGTAGCATTCATCCTGTTCATCATTATGATCTCTACTGATCCAATGCAAATAACCAAAGATTTCCTTGGAAGAATTAAATGTATGTTCAGAAATGTATGTAAAATCATTTGAGATGTGACTGAGAAAGAATGAAAATGTAGACAGAAAGCAGGAAACTAGATTTAAAAGAGATGAATTTGAAAGTTTAAGAAGAGGTTGTCTTTCATGACTTAGTGTGTTGGCCTATTTAGGGATCTGAGGAGATCCACATCAAATCCTTGAAAGACTTACTGCTCTAAAAAATAAGATTGGGAAAAGTTAGCATAATGTAGAGAATCTCATGGTAATTATATTAGAGATAAGAATATGAAATAAAAATAATTTTGCATTATGAAAATAGAGTTATGAAGGCAGATAATGCATCCTTAGTGTGCCTGAAGAGGATAAAGACAAAGACAGGAACCCAGGATGAGATTTATATGAAATGGTAAACACTTTATTTCTTTTCTGGTATCTGAAAACAGATGTACTCCATTCTGTTAGAAATGTTATAGTTATTAGCCTGTAAATGCATCAGATTACACATATAATTTTATTTTTATTGCCTTAATTCCTAAGATTACCCAAATTCTGCCATGTCGTGCAATGTTGTTTGGTATTACTTACACATTCCGTCTTCACACTATTAGTATATTACATTGACATATTCTTAATTTGCAGGCATAGTCACTGGTTAAAACAGTACCTAAATTTTTTCAAGACAGTCTGTGAAGAACTGTACTGGGGACCCACCACTACCCAGAAAGTCTCAGCACAGTCTGTTTGATGTCCTTTTTTCTTAGTTCTTTGTCCGCTTTATAGTCCAACATCTTCTTCACAGATCCAAATCTTCTCAATTTTAGTCAGTCATTTCCCATAGAATAAAAGTCTGAAATCCAGAGAGATTGTATCCATCATGGTTTACTTGTAAAGTAATAACTTAATTGTCAAAGAAAGATAGCAGGATCATTAGCATGATTCACTTCTGAAAAACGTATGCAACTTTTATTCTTATTTGCAGTTCTGTGCATGTCTTACAGAGATTACTCTGGGTAGAATAACTATTGATCCTGAAAATGCAGCATGAAGGGATATATCAATAAAGTATAAAAAGACAGAGTAAGAATCCATTTAAAGAAATAAGAGATTTACTTGTAGCTAAATGGTTCTAGCACAAAACACATTTTACCTTTTGTGCATCTAGAATCCAAACAACATGTTAGGAAAGCTGACCTCAGTGTTTTTGTAGCTGTTTTCTCCAGAGGACAGCAGACAGCAAACAAGGTTTTGTGAAGCACTAATTTCAGAGCTGAATCTGCCTGTTGGCAAACTGGATTTAACCAGTGGTACCTGGAGACATGTTAATGAATTTCAGATTAACACAAGTGCTAAACCTAATGCCATAATTAAGAAAGGACTGCCAATCACTGCCTCGTTTGCACTGGCACAATTTATTCTGTAGATTTCTGTTGCAGCAATATCATCTAGTGAGGATTGCATTAATTGTAATTGCAAATTGATCTGCAGTATTATCTATATTAACCTGTCCATTGTGATTCCCGAAAGCAGGTCTCCTAAAAAGTAGCACTTAAAAAAATGTTAATTTATAGTTACAATTACCCATATTCTGGGCAACATTCATTTCTGGCAACATTCACTGCGTTATGAAGAATTATCTATAACACACAAGATCTGTGGAATTTCAACAAAGCTTTTCATTCTGTGTGATACGATTCGTTTCATCTTTTCATTGATGTATATTGTATTGTCTGTCTCTTTTTCTGATGCATCAGCTGAAATTGCCAGTAATATTGTCAGCTTCATGCCACTGTGGTCATATCTAGCTTTTGTAAGCTTTAAAAAAAAAATAGAAGAAAATTATCTGTGTCCAATTATGATCTACAGCTACAATTTTACAAAGATGGAGAGGTTGGTTTCTATTTAAACATATACTCAACTCTCTAGTTTATTATTTAAATTTTACTTGCTTCTAAAGAGAAAGCATTATACATCACCATGTCAGAATGAGCATAAGAACCATGCACATCATAACAGTACCTTGAATATAGGTCTGATTTCTTAAATGACCGATCCTTTGTTAGCTCCTCTAACATGGCTATTGAAGGCTGAGCTCTTGAAGCATTTCTAGTGGGCTGACAACAATTAATGATGTGAGTGTTTCATGGATCACCTCCCTTTCTCATTCTGGACTGTGTACACTGGATTGCATAACATCACACAGACAGTGCATGCATAGAATTATAATACCCCTTTGCATTTAGAGATGAGGCTCATGAAACATATTAGTATGATTTTTCATATATTCTTTGTTGATACTTAACTGTGGGAAATGAGGCATCAAAGATGGCTCTCTGTGGCTGTTTTACACCTGTCCTGGGTTAGTGACACAGCCAAATGGCTGCAAATATTCATGTCATTTGCACTGATCGTTTGCAATTTTCTAAAATTGTAGGGTCACTAGAGCTCAGAAACAAGGCTGCTGCTCACGGAATCACAGAACAACTGAATACTGAACAGGCTGGCCTCTGGTGGTATCTAGTCTAGTGTAGAATGACCCACGGCAGGTTGCTCAGGTCTGCATCCTGAGGAGACTCCACAACCTCTCTGGGCAACCCATTCCATCGTCTGACTGCTTACACACTAAAAATACTTTTTCTTTTGCTTTAACGGATTTTCCTTTCTTTCAACATGTGTCCACTGCCTCTTTCCACATCACTAGCCATCACTGAGGAGAGTCTTTATCTATCTTCATTTCCCCAAAAGATATATAGATACAGTGAAGAGATCCACTCCCACACCTTCTCTTCTACAGGCATAATGATCCCAGCTATCTCAGCCTTCCCTCGTAGGAGAGATGCTCCATTTCCTTAACTGTTTTTGTGGGCCTCCACTGGACTCTCCCAAGTATGTTCTTGTCCAGGGGAGCCCAGAAGTGGACACAGAAGTCCAGTTTTGTTATCAGCAGTGCTGAAGAAAAGGGAAGGATCTCCCCATTAATTTGTGCTAAAGCTCAGCCCTCTGTCAGCTGCCAGGGCACTGATCCTGTTCTGTAGGTGAAGATCTGCAGGCAGAGGAGGAACTTTGCTCCTGCTGTTGGGAGTCTCCAGCTTCATTATCCTGGGAGTCTCCACTTCCAAACCCAGTAAGTGCAGACTTCCTGCTCCTCCTTTGGCACAGGTCCTCTGCTTGGTGGCACAAAGTATTGCCAGCACACACCTGCTGCAGGCAGGGAAGACCATCTCCCTCTGCCCACAGCCTCAGCAAAAGGCTGAAGAGAGGCATCCTCTTTTAGTATCTCAGCCTGTCTCTACCTCTCATGCACTGGGGTAGTTGCTCAGGTGCTTGCTGGGAACACACCATCAACACTGCTGGGCACGGAAATGCTTCCTTCTGCCTCAGAGTTTCTGGCCCTCTTTTGTGCACCTTCTGCAGAAAACTATTCTGGGATTGGACCCTGGGCTGGCCCTTACATCCACCTCTCCCAGCACCCACTGAATGGGTGTTTGATCCTTTCTGCTTGGAGTCAGCTCAAAGCACCTTTCCTTTGATCAGGAACAGCATCTGAAATTTCTAGTGTCTGCTGGAGTTTCAGCTGCACCATAGCTGTCTTCCCCTGGAGCTGCAAGCACCCTGCCATTCCGGCAGGAGTCCCCAGGAGTCCCCAGCCATCCCAGGAGGCCTTCCCAGAAAATCTTAAAGCAGAGCCCAAAAAATGTTGAGCAAACTGCTGCATCTACCGCCTACTTCTGCTAACTGATATTTCTATTCCTTTGATATGTTTTTACTCCAAGAATAGATGATCCATAAGAAATCTACATCCCTATTTTTGTCTGGTTTTAGGTTCTTCTCTTTTGCTGCAATATTTATTGAGTTTTGCAGGCATATGAAGACTTTCTGGAATTACATCAATTGCAGGACATTGGTAAATAGACTTTTAATTTACATGGAAACAAACTACTTCACTCTACTTTGTGATCAGTAGTGTCTTACCTGATAATGCCAGAGGTTTTATTCTATGGGAAAATTAATATCCACAAACATAGTCATATTTTTATCTATGATATGTTGCTGATAAAATGTTGAGACTGATGCCGTTATACAGTACTATTGTGCAGTTCTGGAGTGTTACAGTATTATCACCCCATGATCATTTAATTTACCTAGTTAATCTTTTAGTAGTCTTAGAGGAAAATGAATTTCAAGCTTTTCTTTTGGAATATCAGATTATATTAAATCAGATTTAAAAATCAAGGTGAAAAACCTTTCATCTAGTCAAGCATTTAAGAATTTCCCTGAGGCATAAAATTGCAGTTATCAAGTAAGTCATCTATTGCCTCACCAAATTTAGTGACACAGCCCACAGAAAGTTATGCGTGTGCCTAATTGTATTGTTAAATTTCGTCTTAATGGAATTGTATGTAGTACACAGCTAGAAAGTATGTAATAAGGACACATTTTAAGCATAATAACGACTACTCATTTGAACAAATTACAAGGATTGTGATAGAAAACTTCCTGGAATTAATGATTTGAATATCTTCTGGAAGATAAAACAAAAGAGATATGTATATATATGTGTGTGTATATATATATGTATGAATATATTATAGAGAGGAGATAGAAGTTTTTAAACTTACATCCACAGTGGACAAGAATTTTTTGACATATTATGCCTTCCTTTTATACTTTTGAATATTATCATATTATCTGTCAGTCTTCTTTGACTAAACAGAAATGGTTCCTTAATCCTTTTATGATAGTTTTTGTTTTCTTAATCTCTCTTCTGAAGCTTCACTTACTGTTCCATATCTTTAGTAAAATGTTATTCTCCAAGTTGGATACAGTATTCCTGTTAAGGTCATCCTGGTGTTGAATTAAATGGAAGAGTGCTCCTTCATTTTAAACAGAAAATAATCTCTTTATACCTCTGAGACAGTCATTTGTCTTAACACAACAGCATAAACAGCATTTTTGTTTTTTGGTTGAGGTGCTTGGCTCTGGAGTGGATGCGTTCCATGCCAAAGCAGGTAGTTGCCTTGGCTGTTGAGAGGTAGCCTGTCAGGGAGTAGTTGCTGAGTGCCATTGTCTTCCACCTGGCAGCAGCATTCTGATGCCATGGAGGTGGAACCAGGAATGGCAGCGGGATCACCTCTTGTGTATAAAATCTGCCAGTAAGGAGTGGGGGAGTGACACACGAGCAGCATGAACAGGATGTGCAAACAGTCTGAGTCACCCCTCTGATTATTACCCTTTGCTAATAGTTCAGGCTGGCAGTGATGAAGTTGCTGAGAGAAGGCTGAGGATTATCAAAAAGGACTCCAGGTGACAGGGGTGGTTAATGGATGGAGCAGACATGGAGGTTGTATTTTCCTCTATCCCTTCAATGGCAGGGAAGGATACTGAAAGGAGCAGGAGAACCCATCTCATAAATACGTGGCTGAGAGACTGGTACAAACACAAGAATTTTGTTTTTTTTTGACAGTGGGATAGTTTACTCAGCACCTGGCCTGATGGCTGTGGATGGGTCTTGCCTGTCTCAAAGGGGAAAACAGATACTTGCCCAGGAGCTGGCAGACCTCGTAAAGAGGGCTTTAAACTAGATATGAAAGGGGATGGAGTGCAGAATAAACCCCCACGATTCAGGCGGAAACTGTTAGGGATCTACTATTCCACCTGAACTGCCAGGAGTCCATGGGGCGAGATGGGATCCACCTGAGGGTGCTGAGGGAGCTGGCAGAGGTGACAGCCATGTCACTTTCCATCATCAATCAGCGTTCCTAGTCAACTGGAGATGTCCTAGAGGATTGAAGTCTTGCCAACGTGACTGCCATCTACAGGGAGTGTCGTAAAAAAGGATCTGGGGAACTACAGGCATGTCAGCCTGACCTCAGTGCTGGGAAAGGTTATGAAGCAGATCGTCTTGAGGAACACCACATGGCATGTGCAGGACAACTGGGGGATCAGGCCTAGCCAGTGTAGGTTCGTGAAAGGCAGATCCTGCTTGACCAACCTGATCTCCTTCTATGATCTAGTGACCCACCTGGTGGATGAGGGAAAGGCTGTTGATGTGGACTACCTAGACTTCAGCAAAGCCTTTGACGCTGTCGCTCACAGTATTCTCCTGGAGAAGCTGGCAGCCCGTGGCTTGGATAGGTACACTCTTTGCTGGGTAAAGAATGGGCTGGAGGGCCAGGCCAACAGTGGTGGTGAATGAAGCTAAATCCAGCTGGTGACCGGTCACAAATGGTGCCCCCCAGGAATTGGCACTGGGGCCTGTCCTGTTCAAAATCTTTACTGATGACCTGGATGAGGGGATTGAGTGTATCCTCAGTAAGTCTGCATATGACACCAAATTGGCAGGAAGAGTTGATCTGCCTGAGGGTAGGAAGGCCCTTCAGAGGCATCTGGACAGGCTAGATTGCTGGACTAAGGCCAACGGGATGGAGTTCAACATAACCAAGTGCTGGATCCTACACATTGGCCACAACAACCTCAGACAATGCTACAGGCTTGGGGCAGAGTGGCTGGAAGATTGTGTGGAAGACATGGACGTGAGAGTGTTGGTCAATGCTCAGCTAAACATGAGCCAGCAGTGTGCCCAGATGGCCAAGAAGACCAATGGCATCCTGCCTTGTATCAGAAACAGAGTAGTCAGCAGGAGCAGGGAAGTGATTGTCGTCGTGTACTCAACACTGGTGAGGCCATACCTTGAATACTGTGTTCAGTTTTGGGCCTGTCACTACAAGAAAGACATCAAGGCCCTGGAGGGTGTCCAGAGAACAGCAATGAAACTGTGAAGTGTCTGGAGCACAAGTCTTATGAGAAGCAGCTGAGGGAACTGGGATTGCTAATCTGGAGAAGAGGAGGATGAGTGGAGACCTTATTGCTCTCTACAACTCCCTGAAATGAGG
>JANHGO010007649.1:0-56428 GCA_024606505.1 Aquila spilogaster
CTTGCCCAGCCCAGCCCCATCCCTAAACAGTTTGGTCGTATGTTTGCAGGGCTCTCTGAGCCACTTCCAATTTGTGTTGTTTTTATTTCTTCCCGCATCTCTGCGCGGGGAGAGGGCTCCGCAGAAGGTGTTTATGAGGCAGAGGATGGGTAAGGACGGGGCGGGCCGTGCTTTTGGAAATGCTCTTCGCTTTTCTCAGAGCATCTGCCCGGAGACGAACAGATGTGGGCACCTGCGGTGACAGGCCACATATGCTCCGTCCTATTCACAGGCATTCAGACACAGCCACAATGGCCAGGCTTTGTGCATGCCGAGCCACCAAATATATTAATCTGCGCTCCCCAGAGCACTGCTCTGGTTAATTTTTCCCTGGCAATAACATCAGATCTCAGCTTCCCTCGCTCCCCTCCTTCGCCTGAGAACATGTGGAGCTATCCGGGCCCCACCTGTTGGCTGCGGGCAGAGGTGGGCCCGCAGCAGGGACGCGGGGCTCCCCACTAACCCCAGGCATGGTAAACCCACCCCTGCCCCATACAGCCTGCCCCCACGTAGGGCCCCAGGGGTCACTGTGTTGATCAAACGCCGCTATTTTTCCCCGCAAACGCCGGTCAATGAGCTGCGCAGACGCAAAATGATATAAATCTCGGGTGCGAGGCTGGGATTCTTTATTTTTTTCCTCCACATCACTTCGGAGCGCTATCTTGTCATCTCCCCCCTCCCTCACCCAACCCGGGTTTGTTTTGGGGCACAATGCGCCCTTCAGCCCCATTGTACCCGCACAATGCCGGAGGACACCAGGCCGCAGGCGAGCCCGAAACCCTCCCCCTGCCCCAGGCCGCCATTATGATGCGAATGCGCCCGCCGCAGCCGGCGGACGGGGGACGGCACCGCGGCCCACAAACCCGCAGCCCCGTGGGCCCGGCCCTGCCGCTGCGCGCATGCGTGGCCCCGCCCTCGGAGAAGCGGAAGCGCCTGTTCGGGTCAGTGGTGGGGGTGCCGCACCGCGCGGTGCTGGGGGGTGCGCTCGGGGGTGGGGGCGAGCGGGGTCCCGCTCCCCGCGTCCAGCGAGCGGCGGGGCCGCGGCGGTGGCGGTGCGTGCGAGCGAGCGAGCGGGAAGCGGAGGGCTGTGCTCCTGGGGCGGAGTGCTGCTGGCAGCCCTTCGCGACGGTGTTCGGTGGGCAGAGTGCGCGTGTCGTAGTGGTTGTTGGCTGACGAAGGCCGGGGGTGGTATTTTCTCACCAGGTGTAGGGATAATCAGAATCTTTGGGCCTATACGACGCTTAGAGGGAAACGTTACTATTTTGGGTCATGGAGGAGTTTTTTTCTTCCTTCACACTTGGTAGCTTTGCAGCTAAGATCTTATGTTAACCTGAGGCATCTGCCTATCCCACAGAAGTAACAAGCATCCAGCCTGAGTTCATCAGCTGCACAAAATATGTGTGTTTTCCTCCTTTAAGAAACTTAGAATTCCAGCATAAAGTGTTGTAGTCCTCCTCCTTTGGGGATTGGACTCGGTGATCTCCAGAGGTGCCTCCCAACCCCTATCACTCTTCCAGTTGTATTGAGGCACTCGACAGGAGCACACAGGGCAGAATGTCTGACTTCCCTTTTCTGTCACTGTGGTGAATGAGTGTGTTCTCCTTAACGTGGAGGTTTCTGTTTAGTAGTGGAACAGGGCAGGTGGAACAACACACAATCCTTACTTTTTTCTATGATGTTTTCAGTAAATGTCTGTGATCTTGTTGAAATGGCAGTAGTGACCAATATTCTTGCTTATATGCTTCTCTGTTAACTTTCTCTTGGTTAAAGTACGCCGTTACTGGTTGTAGAGATTTTTCTGATAACGTCTGCATCATAGACTTGCATGAGACCTTAAGCAAGAACTTGCGTGAATTCTTAGGCAAGCATATCTTCAGATACAGGTGTCAGAAGGTGGAGAAAATGGCTTTTTCAGTTGAATATGGCACTGTGTAGCTAGTAAGTTGTTTACCACACTTCTTGCTCTAGCCGTGTAGCTGCTGGGGACAGTCTGCACTGAATCGTAAATTTTGCTTGGACACAGTGCATTACTGCAGAAGTAGGACCTGCCGTGGCTTTTCGCATCTGTGCAGTGAGTTTGAAAGGTGAAGATCTTCACTCCCATTGCTAGGTCTCCATGGAAAGTGATAAAAAGGGATAACCTAGAGGACTCAAATCATTTGTAATCAGAAGTGTGTCTTTCCTGGAAAGCAGATGGCTGGAGTTTTAAGGACACGCAGGTATCACTGGAAGTAGCACTGCAGAGAAAGCAGTGCCCTACCTTGTGTACTTGTGCAGCAGTGTATGTGATTCATACATGTTTATTTCTGATTCTATAACAGTGAGTGATGCCTTTTGTATACTCCCAGATCTATTACATTTGATTATTTCATACTGCATTAAAGAGAATGGCATTCAAAAACTCTATCTGAAAGGTGTTTCAATATTTAAAACTTCAAGGGGAAGAACTCAGAGATACCCTCAAAAATTTTCAATCACAATACTTCTGAATTCAATTTCCTCTTTTTTTTTCTTTTCTGTATACCACAGGTGTGTTTATTGAAATCGTAGAATTGTTAACATTGGAAAAGACCTCTAAGATCATCTAGTCTGACTGTCTGCCTACCACCAATATTGCCCACTAAACCATGTCCCTAAGCACTGCATCTACCCTTTCCTTGAACCTGAGACCCTGACTCCATGGCTTCCCTGAACAGCCTGTTTCAATGTAGCAATGTAATGCTCCAGAGATGGCCTGTAACCGAAATGTCAGAGCAGCGTGAAAAACAAAACAAAAATTGTACCTCATTAATTAAAACATAGTGAATGTCTTCACTGTGTAATCTGAAGAAGGATTCAACTTTTAAGTAAAATCAACATAAAAGCCAAACAGATTTTTTTTGAGAATAAAGGACAAAGCAGAGCTCAGTGAGAAAGTCAACGTAGTTACTTCCAGTTTTCATTGTGAAGTCCTTTAAGATAGCATTGTGGTAAAGAGCGCTTCTCATGTCAAAGCTGTGCCAAAACAATATGCACTGAGATTTCTAGGAACAAAGTGGAGGTCATCAATGGTTCTAATTTTATCCTGCGATTCTTTTTATGGAAGACATACATTGGTTCATTTAGTGTGCCAAATAAAGTTCTGCCACGGAAGCTGGAGACTGTGCTTCATTATTTTGGATAGAAAATAGGCTTACTCCATTTTTAATTATTTAATTTCTAGCCAGTGCTTGTATGTGTGTCTTTGAAAATAGGTTGATTCAAAATTGCTGTGCATTAGAAATCTCATTTAATAAAATAACTTCACTATCGGTGACAGTCAGATTTGTAGATTTACTAAGTATAGGTAAGTCTGTAGTTCTTTAAACGTGTCTGAAAACTGAATGTTATGTCTTCAAATGACACATGGTAAAATGAATCAGTAAGTAAATCCAAAGTGACGATACCGATAATGTCAAGGTGTTGCAGCTGGTGCCACACTGATGGAGTGCTGCCTGTAAACGCTGACGGCAGCTGACCAGTTTGAATGGTGAAGGTACAGGACCAATTCCTAAAGTTATTCAGTATTTTTTTCATCTGGCTACAAGATATTAATATCCTTTTAGTGTGAAAATCAAGCCATTAATTCATGTACTGAATGGTGCCAAGTGAGAATGCTATAAGGCTTTTAATTACATCTATATTTGCTTTTCTAGAAATGTATACTTTTTATATTTAAGACTGTTCTTCTGCAATTCTTGAAGTTATACTTCTGAGAACATTTTGCTAATTACAGTTTTCACTTATACAGAAAAACGGAGATGGAAGGCAAAACAAAGGGGCTATACGTTCAGTTGGTGATGGGAAGAAAACTGGGTCTGACACTTTAAAGGCCAGGATAAAAGAGCAAGCTATTAGCAAAGGCAGAGAAATATTGTTCAATTTCTGAGCTGTTTTTTTTTTTTTAACTGTAGCATTTCTCAAGACTGCATGTTGGAAAGCTGTTTTTATTTTTCTCCTTTCAGACTGCTGTGAGCTTCAGAAATCAACCATGGGCGTTAAAGGCTTGCAGGGATTTGTGGCGAGAGTTTGCCCTGATGCATGCAGAACAGTAGATCTGAAAGAGCTGGCAGAAAAACACCGCATCGATCATCCTGATGTCCTGCCTGTTATTGTAGTAGATGCCATGAGTTGTGTTCGACACTGGTACACACCAGAATCCTGGGTGTGTGGTGGGCAGTGGCGAGAGTACCTTACTGTTTTAGAGAACTTTATCGAAGCTTTTAAAGCAGCTGGTATCGAACTGGTGTTTTACTTTGATGGAGTGGTAGAAGAGAAAAAGAGAGATGAGTGGATCAAACGGAGGCAGCAGAATAACAAGGAAATAGCCGACCTATTTCAGTTTATCAAGACTCACAGGAAACAGCCGGGGAGAGGAATGTTCGTTCTTCCCTCAGCTTTGCCTACTTTTACACGGTTTGCCCTGAAGTCACTTGGTCAAAAAACTGTGTGCACATTACAGGAGGCAGACTTTGAGGTGGCTGCATATGGTTTGCAACATAACTGCATGGGAATTCTTGGGCAAGATAGTGACTACCTCATCTATAATACATCTCCCTATTTTTCCATTGAGAAGCTGTGCTTGGACAGACTAGTCACTGTTATGTACTCCAGAGAAGATCTTTGCCGTGCGCTCGGTCTGAGTATGATGCACCTTCCTCTCTTTGCTTGCTTGCTTGGCAATGATGTTGTTCCAGAAAACTTGCTGGAAGGCTTTTGGCATAAATGTTTAGTCACCTGTCCTTCCAGGAACAGGAGCTACAACAGAAGAACAAGCATACTCCTAGCTGTAGCAAACTATATCTCCAAAATTCCATGCTCGTACAGCAGCCTGAAACACTTGGAAGAGATGCTACCTTTGGGATCAGAGAAGACATTACTTCATAGAGGAATGGAGTCCTATCTTTTGCCAGGGCAACAGTCGCCATGGATTCCTCCCAATGCAAGAAATCTCAAAATGTTCTCAGATCAAGAAGAAACAGCCATGTGTCGAGATAAGGAAATCTTTCAGGTACTTTGTCTTCTAAAGCTTCATGCTCACTTCACTGTCGTGACTACTTAGTGAAAGCTGGTACTGAGTACACTGAACCTATGTATTTAAATTTGCTGGAGCCATGATTAGGAGCATATATGTAGTGCTCATGGCAGATGCAGCACATTTTAATTAAGTTGTTCCTCTCTTTTTGAAGTATCAGACAGGTCAAATAATGGGAAGCAGCACGTGTATGGGCCCACAGCTGGGCAAAGAGATGTACTTTCCATGTATTGTACAATGGAATAACTTGTTTTTTGCTTTGAGAACCCGCAGGTCAGATTAGTCTGCTTGGCAGTGCCTAGCACAGGCAGTCAAAGTACCAAAGGGGAGCTGTGCTAAGAATGCAAAAGTTGAAACTGCTGTCATGGAGGAGCTGGAAAAGCTTCCAATAAATCTATATTTCATGATTTTAGGACCATGCTAATTACTGTTCAGATACATTGTCCATGGATGAACCAAAAGCAGTGGCCTGTTAATACTTAAAGGGCAGATCTGCACGAAGAAGTTTCACATGTGGCTCCCCGAGGTGTATAGATGCACTGGTGTTGGGTTGTGAAGAGGTACCATCTGCAGAGTGGATGTATTAACTAGGGTTGCCTACCTGGCTAGTAGAAAACTCTGCTGCCAAGATGTGCACTGATCTTTACACCAACTGGGCTACATTGCATCAGTGTCTATACAACCATAGTAAGCTTAGTGTATAATTGCAAATTCATGGCAATTAAGAGGATGTATTGAAGTTTAATTTAAAAAAAGTCTAAAGGAGATGGTAGCTATTACTGTTACTCCCTATTTTGTTAGGTACATAGAAGCTTCAAAGAGAGATTTTTTTTTGTCTATCTCTCACGCAATTTCCTTTAAAACTGTTTTTCTGTTTCCTCATTATATTGCTCTCATGTAATCCTATAACGTACATTTTCCTTTTCAAAAAGACTCCAAAACACTTAAATTAAAACCTATGCAATGCTCATTTCAACTAAAATGCAGATGTCTGGGTTTGATGTTAACCACACAGAGATACAGTACATGTAATTTTTCACAGTACTAGTTAAATAGAAGATACCACTGAACAAAAAACATCACTACATCCTAGTGAAATGTTGAAAAATACTGTTTATGTTTGAAGTGCAAGGAAAGAATAGGTAGAATGCAATCATCTATGTTGGATTACAGCCAGGAAAATAGTAGTAATATCCTTACTCCTTAACAGAACATATCATGTGGTCTTTATGACAAGAAGTCATTATTTCTTGGTTTAATCTTTCATTTAAAGGGTTGCAGTTCTTTAGTGTCGTGCTGAGCTACTACTGTATGAAAATAATAATGTTTAGAAGCTTTACTGAAGAATGTCTCACTCTTGCTACATAAATCCTATATTAAGCCAGTCACTGAGCAAAGGAAATTACAAAGTTGAAGACATATTAACTAGTCTTCTGCTTTTCTACTAGAAGTGTTTACATACTTGTGTGTTATGTGTGTTCTTTGTTTGCCTTGCATATTATCTAAAATGCACATAACTGGCATATACAGCCCAGTTCCAAGTTCAAGGACATAGCCTCATGTTACTGCTTCTCTCAGGTTTGGTTTTGTTTTATACAAAAGTAGATCTGGGAGACTGCATTGTTTCTGTGTGGTTGGAATACTAAGTATTTCTTCCAGGCCAACCGTAAATATATTGCTAGAAGAAAATGCTGTTGATTGGTAACGTGTACAGAAGCCTACTGTTCACTTTATGCTCATGTGAGCAGTTCTTTGGAAAGTATGACATTTCAGTTGAATTAGTTTTGATCAATAATGGCCAGTGCTGGACTGCAGCTTTGAACTCCTAAGTTCCCATGCTGGCAGACACTGGAATTCTGTGGAGACAGTGAGTTTCTCTAATCTGGTAATTCTCAGAGAAAGAGACTGAGAGAGCTGTGTATATGGTGCAACCCAAGTCATATACATAGCATGACACATACGGAATGCTGAGCAGAGAAACTTCAGTGCCTACTCACCATACAGTACAGATCCAAGAGAATCTACGGGTGGTACCCAGTGGAAATAATAGGTCTCACTCAACTGTTTGAGCATTTGGTTTGAGGTTGTACAAAGTGTGGCTGGCTCTGCCCTTGCAGAGTCCAGATTAGGGTTGTGTGCCTGAGAGCAGCTTTGTTGCTTCTCCTTATAAGGTGTTCCAGACCAGCAGTTCCTGTTGGTACTCTCTGCATATGGATGTGTCCGTACCCAGTGTGTGGCTAACCTGCATTCTGGCAATGCTGTGATTCTGCTTTCTCAACCAGTGTGGAGAACTTGTTTACCTCACTACAGCAGACTATTTCTTTCCCTGGGAGAAAAAATATTGCAAGGTAAAAATATGGTGAATTTAAGTATTCCAGATTCACCGCTGTGTAAACTACACAAATTCAACTGCTCTCAGAAGAGACTGTCTCTGTAGGTCATCTTGAAATAGAATAAAAAGTTTGGGTTTTGTCATGCTTTCACTTTTTTTCCTTAAGTGCTTATATGCTTTTTTGGGAGGGAAAGACTCTCTAAAAAGAGTGACTAATGGAGGGCAGTTCATTTTTCTACATCTGCATTCAGAATTCATTTGAGGAATAATTGCTCTTTAAAAGATGTCATGAAAAAACTCACAAATTTTCAGAATTCAGAGAGGGACTAAAAAGAAAGGCAATGATGGGTTCCCTTGTAATCCCTATCCACAGAAGGATACGTGTCTGAAAATATACTACACTCCTTCTTTTTAAAACAGTGCTTGTTCTCTCCCGACCATTATGTTTCCTTCCACTCACAAAGTACTGTGTCTTCCAGTAGTGAATGCATTATTATTTATTTATTTTTTTACTCTTTGATTATTAATTTTGAAGATAATGCCTTCTTCTTTCTTTGAACAAATAGTTAGCTAAAGAACATCACATCCAATCTGAAAATTATGCGATCTTCAATATCCTGAGTAATGGAGAGCTTGAGTGCAGCAACTCTTTGGAAGATGATAGTGATACAGAGATTCCTGGACAGGCACTCATCTATCGCCCTGCTCGTCAGCATATTTATTCTGTCCTGTTGGAATCGGGAAAAGGTAAGGTTGAGCCTACTTACGCCACTATTCAAGTGCACTTTAAATTCTGAAATACAAAATCTTGAATTCATTTTTTCAGTGGCTAATTTTGTATGGCATTTAGGATAAAAACTGGGCAGCTGAAATGTACTTTGTAAGGAATCAAGAAAAAATCTTTTCGATTATGAAGAAAGGTTGAGGCACTTATGAAGAAAGGTTGAAGGAACTGGGCTTGTTTAGCTTGGAGAAGAGAAGGCTCCGGGGAGACCTCATTGTGGCCTTCCAGTACTTGAAGGGAGCATATCAACCGGAGGGGGAACGACTGTTTACATAGGTTGATAGTGATGGGACAAGGGGGAATGGTTTTAGGGGGAGATTTAGATCGGATGTTAGGAGGAAGTTTTTCACTCAGAGGGTAGTGATGCACTGGAACAGGTTGCCCAGAGAGGTAGATGCCCCATCCCTGGAGGCAGCCTCTGAGCAGCCTGGTCTAGTGGTTGGCAGCTCTGCCCATGGCAGGGGGATTGAAACTAGATGATCTTTGCGATCCTTTTCAACCCAGACCATTCTGTGATTCTATGAACTTGAGAAATTGTTTTTCTACATGCTGCTAAATTTCAGTGCTTTTTAAGAGATGTTTTTAAAAATACTTTGTTAAATGAGAAATTGTGAAAGTTGTTAGCGATCAAAAGATTGAGCAAAACTGTGACATTTAGGCTATTTTAAGAGTTTGAAAGGATATGAAACCTTATTTTACTTTAAAAAGTATAGCTCCTAATGAATTAGTTTCAGCTGTATTAGACTTCTGCAAAACAGTAAAGCACTGTTACCATTTTACTTTCTGTTGACTTTAAGTTTTCAATTTTAAGAACATTTGATTGGCAAATGTATTTATTGCAGTAATGCAAACACAGGTAGTCATGCTGGTGATTATTTGTGCTTTCATCAGGGTGGGAGAAAGTAAGATTTCTTTATCCAATGGTGTGTGTTCTGCAGTAGATGGATCTGTGCTTCTATTCTACTTTAAAAAACAGAATTATGTAAGTGTATCCTTGTACAAATTTTTAAGACTTCCACTGCTTAAACTTCTGGCTGTGGTGGCTTTTGTTTTATGCTCCCAATGGCTTTTAGGCAGTGACTTGAAAATTAAAAATGTATTTCGCTTTTATTCTTTTTAATATGTTGCTTTCTCCTTGCTAATCACTTCACGTTTTTATTAATGAAAGTGCAAAACTATCAACTTAATATTCAAACTGTGTGCTTAGAAAGGCCTTATAAATTAAGTACCTGACTTTCTTCACCGATTGGAGCTTGAAGTCACAGAATAATAGGAAAAAAAAATAGGAAAATCTGAATCAGAGTTTACATAGTCCTTTAGAGAGAATAACAAAAAGCTCAGCAGTAGTTGTGCACATCTGTCATCTTTCATTTTTCGGCCTACTGCCTCTAAATTTTGTAGACAATTATAACTTGGTTGGGTTTTGTTTATTCCTCTACGCAGCAGGATGTTCATTGATGTTTTCAGAAACATCCCGAACCAAAACTTCCAATTAACAATTGTTGCTGCAAGGTGGCAGGGTAGTAGGCAGATTTGCATTTGTGTTGGTGTTTGTAGTACTCAGATGAAGAAGATTAGAACTGAAATACAGAAACATTAATTTAGAATTTTAATGAATATGAAATTTGGACATAGAAGAGATTTTCTTTTAAGAAAGTGATTTATTTATTTTTAATAAAACCACAGATAACGTATTTTACTTGCTCAGATCATGCTTAAAAATCCAGAAAAAAAAATCTGTAGCAGATTACACTGAACACCCCCAGTCCTCACCTTTCCAAAAAGGTACATGGAGTGTATCTGCATGGATCCCATATTAAATCTGCATTTTTCAGTGCATGTATTTACTAGCTGCTGTAACTATTTCACTTTCCAGTATTTCATTGGTTGGTATTTTACTCCAGTGTACAGTTCCTTCCAGAGCAAAAGTGTAGACCATTAACTAGGCTCTATGGAAATCTGTAAGTAAATGTCCATGTTACTTTCTTATGAATTTGCTTCTAAAGCTACAAGGCGTTAGCGTTCTCTACAAAACAGAATCCTTTACCAGTTTCACTCAGATAAAGTCAATTATTTTTCGGAGTTCAGTGGGAGGTAGAATGTGGAAATGTCAACTACACTGTAGATTGTCATATAACAGAATTACTTTGAACTAGCATTAAAATAAGAGTTTACTGGAGAGAGTCAACCAATTAGTGCACACGGAGTCTGCTGCCATCATGAAAAAAATTACCAGTGTAGTTCATGTGAAACCAAATTGGCTACCTACATGACGTTCCAGTTTGCAGTTTGGATACTGACCTCTCTGCAGTTCACAAATCTGCTTATTTTACTGATAAAGAGAGATAACAGCAGCTAATGTTTTGCAAAAGCAGTGATTGCAGTTAAGAACAGGTTAAAAAATATTCAAACTGCTTTGTCTACCTTGAAACAAGAAGCTCTTGTAAGTTTTGAATGTTTAGGTGGAGATTTTCAAGAAGCCTAAGATACCCAAGAATCAACAGGAGCTGGATATTATCGTATCCTTTGAAATCACTTGTAGAGAATATGCCACTTTGCCTGAAGCTGTAGTGTAATAAGCAGTGCCAGTTTATTTCTCTTGCACAGCCACTCATTTCAGTCTCTTTGCAACCTCACAGTTGTGCTGGTGCAGCTGTTTGTGAAGCTACGTGGTGACCTATACTGAGAAACTGAAAATAGCCATTTTCTCTTACTTCCTTGCAGTCAGGTAACTAACCTGGTTCTGCTTCCCTGTCCAGCTCTGTAGTCACAAACAGCTATAGTGAAGTAATGGCAGGGAATGGGAATGAACAAATCAGCACTTACCTGAAAAAGTGAGCAAGCAAGCAGGAAGAATTGCTCATGGAACAATGACCTTGACTGTAATTTGGTATATGGTGAGCATGTGCGTACTTTTACTCACTGAAATTTTACCAGAATCAGAACCTTATTTTGACTCAATGAAAATAAATAGGGGACTGATGGTGATCTTCATAATACAGCATTTATTGCCCATGTTCTGTTTTTTTTTTTTTTTTAAATATAATTAATATTATTAGAGCTTCTTCTCATCACTAGATAGAGTGTTGCTTATAGTGATACATAAGTTGTCAACTTCTAGCATTGTTCTCAGAACAATTGTACCATTAGAAAAATTTCTGGAGGAGGGAAAAACAGCAGTAAGTAGTACAGCCAAGCTGTTTCTTTTGTGCACAAAGAATTCAGAACAAAGCCGACAGGTTTTGGCACGAGCTCAGTTCATGGAAATACCTGCACCAATTGCAAGGTTATGTAATGTGGCCTGAACACGTGGCCAGCTCCTGGAAGTCCTGGCATCACTCCCGGTTCTAAGATTAGCAGCCAAGACTGACCATGCTTTTGACACTGTCAAAAACAGGCCATTAGGAGAATTTTCGCCAGTTACCACCAGGGATGGCTCAGTAGGGCTGTTGTTGTTGCAGGTTGTTCGGAGGAGCACAGAGTTTCCAGCAGTCTCTAATTTTGGTGTTTTGCACATAGCTGAAATTTTTCTTTACCTGCCAGGCAGACCTTTCATGATTCATTCAGAAACTATTTAAGCAAAGGAGCTGCTGTTTCTGAATGCAATTGGTGATACTCTGTATGTGCATTGTGGGGGGAAAAAACTGAAAAGTTAAACCTTTCCTTTTTTTCTTTTCCCCTAGTGATAATTCCATGCCAGGAGGATTGGCATTTAGTAATCAAATCTCCATGTTGTTCTCGCTAGGTTAATGTGCTGTGAGTTTGCAGAACTTGACTTTCAGCTTTATTTATTTGGCTTCTTATGTGAATAGTCATATATTTTTATTACTAAGGATTATAATAGCGAAAAGCACTCAGCTGATGTGATGCTACATCCTGTACCAACGTTTACATAGATTAAAAGAATAATTCTAGAAGTTTCCCATTATTTTCTCTTTTTACTGTACTTGAGCTCAATGGGTGATGTAGAAATAGTATTTCATTGGCATTTGAAATCAAGTGACATTTTGGTAAGTTGTTTTGTGAGATGTGGAGCTTAGTGACTCCCCCACCAGCTTCTCTCAGCAAAGCTTTTGTATTTCCATGTTCCTATTGTCCTCCTATCCACAGCACTTCCATCCTGCAGTATTTTGTGTTCTTAGTATGTCCTCTATTGTCTGTTGCTCTCCACAAATCCCATCTGTCTTTTTATTCAGCTCTATTTCTTCCATAGCTATTTGCCGTCTTGGTTTGAGGTGGAACAGGTAACTTGGCTTCCCTGCCTTTCTTTCAGTTGGTGCCCTAATAGGATCCTTTTGTCCGCCAAGTCACTGGTTTCGTGAAATGTTTTGCAGTTTCATACAGTTGGAATCTTTTGTGCTCTTCCGTATTTAGTTGAAAAAGAATAATGGGTCCAACAATTAATTAAAAGACGGGCATCCTAATTGTATAAGCCTTGCTTCCTTAAGAAGACAGGCTAAAACCTGGGAGTTTGAATGAGCTGAATGGATTGAATAAATCAGAGTAATTTACTTAATAAGCCTTAAAACAGAATGCTAAAACATCAGAATGCTTTGTGAAAATGACTTTGAGATATTAAAGGTTTTCTTAATGAAATAACATTATCATAGGCAATGATTTGTAATCAAGATGTGAGACTATTCATGTACTGGAATATTCAGTTTAATGTGTTTATTTCCCCTACTGAGGGATTTTTTTCATTGTATTGTTTGTATCAGCAGTTTTCAAACAATGAAGCATCCTAAGTGCGGGTGTAGGGTTGTTCTTTGCAGTCCAGCTGCCGACTCTTCAGTTTATTGGGAGTTTGTACTGTAGGTCCATGCTTAAGGAAGGAAGAAGAAGCAGGGCAGTAAAATATTTTGTCATGTTATTTTCTTTTTCCATATCCCTGAGACTAGCACCACACTTGATGAATTCTATGCCAGCAGTCATTTTCAGCATGGAACTATGGACAAGGTCAGGAAACAGCTTCCTATGGATTTTAAATGTGAGCTCAACTTTAAAAGTTGGAATGGAGTGGAGAGTGTGTGGCTCAAAAGTAGTGAAACTTTTTAAGTTAAGTAACACTTTAGTCTTTACATGGAATGGAGGGGTACGGTTGGGGTTTGAGGGCTAACAAGCCACTTGAGCTATTTAGATGTAAATAATCCATTTATGCCAGATAAAAGATTGGTAACAGTGGCATCTAAAAGCTCTGCATCTTGCTGTGGAGTGACCCCATTGCTGTCAGCATTCAAATAGATAGCTGTTAGAGCCTCCCATAAAGATTTTATCTTAAGTTCTGGCATGGGAGACATCAGGGCAAGTTGAGAGGAGAACCTTGTTAAGGACTGGCTGCATATGTGGCCCCGTGAGGTTGAGGTACCTTATGCAGGTCCCTAAGCTACACCAAATGCCTCCACAGCTGCCTGAACTGCCTTCGAATGGGAGGGCCTGAAATTGGATGACAGATGTTGTAGAATGTTTTTCACTGACTTTTTCATTTGTATTTCTAACTGCAATTCCCAAGTCAAAACTCAGCATTTATGGTGCAAAATTCAAACTCTCTTCACTTGTCCTGATGGTTTGTCATAAAGATAGTAAAACTAATTTTTCTTGATTGGTTTGTTTTTAAAGAAGCTGAACAAACAAGTCATTATGAAGTGCTTTCTATTACTTAGAATCCTTACCACCACTGTTTCTTTTACACAAGTGTCAGTTCTTGCACTTGACTTACTCACCCAGTTACGTCTGTTTTTAGATGGAGCCTGTCCTTTGGTAAAAGAGTGGTTTGTCTACTTTGGAAATCCTCTACAGCAGCCAGAGCTGATACAACCCGTGCAGCCCTCTATTCCAGGTAGGATGAGTAAGTGTTTAAATCTGAAATAATGACATCACTGAAATCAGGTTAGAAGACATCAGGCATCTAAAGACATCATCAGACACGGTATCCAAAATGGTTGTGGAAAACTAGGAGCTAAATTAAAAATGCTGTATACCTGTAATTGCTTTTATTTGCCCTGTGTAATTATAAGAGGATTCAGCTTTGAGCTACATCTTATTACCGTGTCTTGTGAAACCCATTGCTAATTCAAACATTCATTCTAAAATGCAAACAATTCCTTAAATGTTCTAAATACTGCTCTGAGGCCACGATAAGTGCTGTGTAGGGCTGTAATTAAAATTCTCCTGTGGAGCTGGGAGAATGAGTTAATGAGACTGGTGGAGAATATCGCAATTTTAGATCACCTGAGACAACTCAGAAAATTCTGAGAAAAAAGTTTTCAGTAGAGGTATAGTTGGGCTATCAGTTTTTGTGTGGTGTCTTTCACTGTCTTAAGCAGTGAGCGTTTTGTATGTTCATACCATCTTTTCTTTGGTGAAAGATGTATTCTTGAACACTCTTTGTGAGATCATTACTATGAGGAATGTATTTATGGGGAAGGATACTTTAATTAAAAGATGGGGTACTGCATATGTCACTTGTCTCTTTATCACTAAACTATATCATGCTATACAAGTTTATCATAGGAAGTAAACAGTGCTATATCATTTTTGGTTTTTGGTTCTTTTTTTTTTGAGAGGGAAAATTGTTCTAACCATGCTACTGTGCTTGTAACCACTCCATCTTTATTCTCACAGCTATAGCTCTCTTTCTCTTCAACCAATAGTATGTGGATCCAGGAGCTCAAAGGATTTGTGGTCTTTCCTATAAGGACATTATTTCCATTGATATACCACTGATATTTTGTTAAAAAAAGTAATCAGTTAATTGATTTTTTAAAGTAACTTCTATCACTTCTTACAGCACTCAGATCTTACGGTAGCAGTCCTTTTTCTGATCTGGTTTAAATCCTTTCACTTCTGTTTTGTGAATATACACATCAGTACACACATCATTGGAGCATGCTGCCTTTTTTTTGTTGTTATTAGGGATTGCTTTAGAAGTTACAGTAAAATGTCTCTTAAAGCATCCTAAGATTGTATGTTTATCTTCATGATGAAAACTGGTAATACCTTAGAACAGTCTTCAAATTCAAGATTGATGGAAAAAAAGATGCTCTTTAGATAGCAGCCTGTTCAAAATCCTTTTGAAAGGACATGTTTAGAAATAATTGAGTTATATAAACAAAGTGCAAACAAGCTCTTCATTTGATATACAACAATTTCACTGCCTGGTAGCTCCAGTATGTTATTAGCAGAGTGATTATCTAATTGACTTGATGATGGCATGAAATCATTGTGAAATTTTCCAAATGGATATGAATAGGCAGGGTAAAAACTGATTTGCCTGTCCTGTAGAACTGTTTTATTTCAGCGTATAATGCTGTGAGAGCATGCAATTGTATAACAAACTCAGCAAAGTATAAATGATTTATACGCAGATATACTCTGATTGCATGGTAAATATATGGTATTTATTGTTGTGAAATTTTCCTTCCTAGGTAATATAGTACTTTCTTCCTTTCTTGGGGAGGAATGTACTCTGATTCTACTGCTCTGCAAACATACTACACACAGAACCCACCTTCATGTTGACAATAAACAGGATTTCAAATTACTTTGAGTTTGTTAGTGTACAGCAGCTGCATATCAGGAGTTTGTAAAAACATTATCTTTGGAGACATAATCTTTACTAACTCAGTAATGAAAGGCTGTTCTAGCAGACTATTAAAAAGGGGGTGGAGGACTTCTAGTGTTTATTTTTAGTGCTCTGTTGTCATTCCTTCAGTGAACAAATATTTTTCTAAAATTTTTGCAGTCCATATTTGTATGCCTTACATTCGCTCATGCATCTTTTATTTTCCACAGCATGTCTTTCTAATTCACCAAATAAGGTTCTCTACAGCGCATCACATTTTTCAGACAGGGATCACATTTAGAGCTACATTTAAAGAAGTTTTTAAGGGAAGTTAGAGTTCAAAGCTGTCAATCAAGATCAGGTTGCTTAAAAAAAAAGACAAGAAACCTTAGTAGAAACCATTTGAAAAATCACAGGTGCAATCGGTCTGGGGAAGTTCTTTGTTTAATCTTTTGGGGAAAAAAAGAATAGCATAGTAACTACTTTAGAAGTGTACTGAGAATATATGGGAAATCTTGACTCTTGTATTTGATTTGGATTAAAAAGTCTGAAGAAAGAATATTTAGTATGAACTTTGCTTCTCTAAATATTATAAATTTCACATTGATCTTAAAAAAAGTGTTTCTGCCAATACGTGGATTTTTTGTGTATAAAACAGCAGAACTGTCTTGAATCTGAAAAGCTTGCTGGTAGTATATTGAATGTTAGCTTTTCTTTAATGAAACAATGAATCCTAAGGGTTGTAAAATGATAGTTTAAAATATATTTAAACTACAGTGTTTATAATTTATATGCATTTTTCTTGGGAGAATCTTCTGAATTAGCGTCTTTGCTTGCTCTTATTCTATTTCTCTTTCTCCCTTCTGGAATGTTTCCTTCCATCTGAATGAGTGTGATTGTGATGTTTCCCACACACTGACAGACCATTACTTATAATGATTTTAAAAAATGTATCTGAGAAATGAATTTTGTTAGAAGATATATGATCTAAGAAACTACTGTTTAACAAACATAATATGTGAACATCTATTTGATATGTGTACAGTTTATTATGGAACAAAACTTTAAAATCTTTGCTGGAAATGTACGGATTTTGCATTTCATTTTGTTTCTGAAAACATATAGGTTACTGTAGCTGGTTGTGTATGTATTCTGCTTTATCCTGAAGGAGTCTGGTTATACTTTCAGTCTTCTAATCATTGTATCTTGCAGGAATATGTCATGAGTATGCTCATATTCAAATTACTTTTTTCTGATACAGTTTCCTGAATGCTTCTTTAATTGTCAGATTTAATTGGCATTCCTGTACACTAAGCATTGTCCAGTACATTTTCATAATCTTATTTTTGTTGTTCAGTGTTTGCAAGAGTGTGTAAAACAATGGAATGTTGATGTTTTGTTACTGGTGTTCTAAAGTGAAATATCAACAATTGCTACTTCAAACAGATGTAAGCGGTTGATATTATACCTTTATGTCCATATGCAGAATGATGATATTATTTAAGTTGGTAAGAATGTGAGAGTCACCTTTGTATAAGCCCAGTGTTCAGTGATACCATAGCGTTAATGCATTTTACATGCAATGCACGTTCATAAATCGGTTATTGAAGTTCAGACAAATGAACTATTTTTCACTATGACAGCATGCTTAAATGTATGAATGAAAAGGGAAAAAAAAAGAAGCAAATTATTTTTCTCTCACTTATTGTTTGACCATGTTTGTATTTATGCAAGTACTACCATTTGACCCCCATGGAGTTATTTGTGATGTTCTCTTTCTGGGAGTGCCCAAGGACTACAGTTTATATACTACTGAATACTGTTCACACAGTTTATTGTATGTTGAGAATAACCATAAGCATATGCAGCATTTGACTCTGTAGTTCATAGGACCTTATGATTTCTATGACCCAAATAGGATAAATAACTTTCTCATGACTAATATTTACTGTAAAGATGTATCGGTTATGTTTTTCAGTATGTTTTGCTCTGTTTCTCTCCCTTTTGTTGCTCACTTGTGCTTGCTGTTGTTTCAAGGTTAGTTTAGTAAATATTCAGATGTGTTAAGAAAGCAAAATATTTCTCATTCTTGTCCAAGTAATTTTCTCTTTCAGGAGTGTTTTTCAGTTGCTGCAAAGGACATCGTAAGATTTAAACTAGAACAGAAATCTGTTTGGGGATCTACTTTATATGAATATTAGGTCTGTTGTCTGTACACATGGTCCTGAGGGAATCATTAAACTTCAGTGTATTTGTTTGCTTTACTTATCTTTCATTTAAGGGTTAATAAATGGCTCTCTCTTGATTATGACATGGAATTTAATTATTTGTAGAATGCATCAAGACTCTTTCAAAAAAATAATGCCTTTGGCGGTATGTGCCAAAAGGAGATAGTGTCAAGTTTTCTTTCCCAGAGTAAATAACTCATAATTCATCGGTACCTCTTTTTCCCAGGCGCAAGTCAATTTCACTTCTTAAAGTATAAGGAACTGTTTATGGAAGAGATGTCTTGAATTTTTTGTTGAGCTCTCTCAATATAGATATGTAGTCTTGATTATTGATGTAGTTCATGGTTTTACTCTGAAGAAAGAAAAATTTCTATTATTAGGTATGCCCTTGGATGCAATTCATTTTTAAAAAGTGCAGTCAGAAAGAGAACTGATTCTTGGAGTTTCTCCTCATGCAGCTGAACGTGAACCTTTGGGAAAGCAGAAGCTGTCAAAACTTTTTGAGCTTACCTACATAAAAATTGTCTCACATCTTACATTCCTTTAGCCTTGGTAGGAAAAGTTGGCTTTGTTTTGTTTTTACGTATGTAATCTTTGCATTTCTTCTTGGAATTCACTCAATTTTTTTTTCCTTAATGCAACGCTATCAAAACCAGGAATCTGTGTCATGCTGTCCATAGCAGTCCTCTCACTACCAGCGTTTGTGATATCACTAACCTACATTTCTAACCCAAATCAAGCTATCGCTGTTGTGTTTTGTTGTTTTTTTTTTAATGTACTACGTATTTTTTCCTAAAAAGATTAGAAACTTGCAGATCGTACAGTGGTAGTTCTTTACATAGTTAAAACTTTGGATGGGAGAGCTGGTCTTAAATAGTAAAACAAACATACATCAGGGAGATGAAGAAAGCAAATACTAAGAACTTTCTACTTTCACCTTCTCTGAGGAATTAGTACCATTTGGTTAATGAGCTTTCTTGGCTAAATAAACATCATCTATATAGCTTCAGCACCTTGTCACTTTAACAGTTTATTATCACCAAGTGTTCCTAGCTGGACTGCAGCAGCTGCACATCTCAAAAAAAAAAAAAAGGTGTTACCAAATGCAGCTTAATTGGTCCACATTTAAAGTTTACACCTCTTTTATTTGTCTACAGAAGCAGCAGTGCTTTATGGTAGGATTCTGTCATTAATCGGGATTCTTAAGCATAACCACTTAGCTGTTCTGTTATTTCATGTGCATTAGTGTTTATTTTGATAATGGATTGAATGTAATTTAAATAGGGAACAAATTTTACAGTAGATAACACATCACAAGTTGGAAGATGGTAATGGAGTAAATATTAAAGATTTTGACACTGTGGTGAATGGCACTATAGGAAAGCCTGGAAAGATATATTATACATCACCGATGACTGTTGCTTTGCATGTGTTTGCAGTAATGTTTTGTATGTTAGCCTAGGGAATACAGAGTGCCAGATAGCCTTGATTTATTTATTTATTTTTTTCCCCAAAACTTGCTAGTGAACTTACTGCAGAAGAATTATGCCAACACAGTGTTCTGTTGAGTGCAACCTCTGGCTTTGGCAGCAAAATGGCACGAGTGGCCAGTTTGTTCCTTAAAGAAGGTGGTTAGGAGAAAGGAGATTCTGGCATCCCTAAGGGAGTCCAATGCACTGTCACTAGGAGAGAAAAGAAAGAGATGTTATATCCCTCTGAATCACTGTTTTATGATGAAACTAACCTCATCTAATGCTCTCAGGGAGCAGGGAATAGGACACACTAAAGCCATACTGTATGCTTGCAAAGGGTAAATGTCTGTTGTCTCAAGGTTGTGTTCTGTAACAGCTGAATTCAGTCCACTCTTCTTAAATGTTACAATATTCATAGAATCATGGAATCCTTAGAGTTGGAAGGGAGCTTTAAAGGTCACCTAGTTCAACTCCCCTGTAATGAACAGGGACATTCACAGCTAGATCAGGATGCCCAGGGCTTTATCCAGCCTTGACTTGGAAGTCTCCATGGACAGGGCATCCACTACATCTTTGGGCAACCTATTCTGGTGCCTCAGCACCCTCACTGTAAAAGACTTTTTCCTTATATCTAACCTAAATCTCCCCTCTTTAAGCTTGAAACCATTTCCCCTTGTTCTATCACAACAGTCCCTGCTAAAGAGTCTGTGCCCTTCTTTCCTGTAGCTCCCATTTCAATACAATTTGTTTGAATTAAAAGCCTTAACTTTTTTTTTTTCAAGTGCCAAGTTTTGTTGAATTAGTTTTACTGTCACTCTGTGGTCCTTGCAAGTGCCAAAAGCAGATCAGTAGTTTCCTTTCAAATTGTTATTAGGAATGCATGTTTTATCTTGTTGCTGCCGAGATAAAATAATGGATTTCTTTTGTAGGTGGAACACTTAATTTGAAAACACTGTGGTTTGCCAAAGGACCTGACGTGGAAAAGCAACGGTACAGTACATTTCTGGCATGCTTTCATCTTCAGGATGTGATGGAAGAGCTCCAAGCTCTAGAAGCACCTGTTGCGGCATTCTGCTGCTTGCTGACCTACCTTATGCTGCAGGTAACCGGGACAGTTACTGTTTCTTCAGCTGTCAGCCCTTATAGGTGTGATTGACTAGTTAACTTTCTAGCTGGCCTGTGGACAATTTTTCTCGTAATCATTACTTGAGGCATAGTTGATCAAATACAATAATAATGCATTGCAGCATTTTAATTACCCCATTTGACGTGCATCATCCTGTTTAAGAAACATGGTTTTTTTGTAGTTCATCATAACTCTCACGTGTCCATGACAAAGCCCCTTGGGCAGTTTAACAGAGAGAGTGTAAACAGCGGAGTTTTCCACCCTTCTGGGGACTTGTTTGAAAATTAAAGCTTTTCTTCATGTTTCCCTAGTGTCATCAAAAGAAGACATCCCCTCAGGTGACTATGCAGGCTATGCAGACAGTATAAGTATTTAGTTGGCTCTCACTACTTCTTCACACCAAGTTGTTATATACTCCATTTCAAGTCAGAATTAAGGATAGGGCTCTCTCATTAAAGTATGAGTAATAGGTGATCACTAGTTCGTAGCCATAGTTAGAATTCCAAATACCTGGCAGCCTGCAGACTAGCTTATTTGTAATAAAAAGGAATGCAAGTTTAAATGCAATATTACTTCATTAATTATTTTTCTTTTATGTATAAGGTGTTGTCTATACTCACCACCTTTCAAATGTGATCTCACAAGTGTATTTTTCTCTCTGAGAATGAGAAAATTATAATGCCTTTATCTAATCTAGCAAGTTCTGTTGCACTTTTACTAATGCTGAATTGCATTTCATCCCTTGTTTTGCTTTTTTAGACTTTACATGTTTTGTCTTAATAACAGAATTATACTGGTTTGTGGTAAGTGAAAACAGATTCTCTCTAGGTTTTCTATTGTTGTTTTTTTTCTTCATACGTTTGCTCAGTCTTAGATGACGCACTGAGGCAGTATGTATGGGAATTAAACAAATGATCCACATAGCTCCTTCTTTTCTTTAATCTTTGTATAGCAGAATATTAATGGAAAGATTTTTTGAAGATCAAAGTCATGAAACCACATTTCATGCCTTACCATTTCAATGCAGCAAGATAAGTATCGTGTACTTAGCTTTAAACACATAGTTTTCTTTCATGTTTGGATATGATATGTTTTCACTGTTTCATTTATTTTTCATGCTATTCTGTATACCCTTCCATAGTATGATTATTTGAGAATGTTTTCCTTAGTGGGATTAAGAAGTTAAGTAACAGGACAGATCACCTACAGAAAAGTGGATTTGCTGAGGCTTGAACACAGAATATTAATATAATGAAAGAAATCCCATTTAAGGATATGGTCTTCAGAACTTATTATCCAATGGCTAATGTTAAAAACAGAGGAAAATAGTTTTGTGGCTCTTATTTTCAAGAAGAACAGCAAAGAGATTATGCCAGTTGCTTGATAGTTTTTCATGGCCGTGCCAATTTCTCAACACCTATCCCATTTTCACAATTATCTTCTGCCCTCTGAGTTGAACAGGTACAATCTACCTTGTGAACCAGACCAGCTACCTGATTTGGATTAAAATGTGTTTCACTGCTTAGTTGCTTAGTGTTCTGATGTTGTCCATTTGTTTCTTGGTGTGTTGGAAATAAAGAACAAGAGTTAAGTGTCAGCAACCACACTTTGAGTTGAGAGTAGTGCTTCCATTTGTTTTTATAGCTGAGAAAACAATGTCTAACTGTGGTCTAATTCTTGTCTTCACACTTTAGTCTTGCATTTGTATTAAAGAGCTAAGGTGGATTGTTAACCTAGTGGTGATTTAAGCTGCTTAGTTTTAGGTTGCTTTGAGAAGAAATCTGACAGTGCAAGTGTGATAACTCACCAAGCTGGGATACTGAATGAAGTATTTCTCTGAAGAAGTGTTTTGATTTTTGTAAAATTTTTACTGATGGTGCTCTCTTGGGAGCTTTTTTTTTTTTTCCTGTTGAATTTGCAAGAAATCTTTGATTTCTTTTTCCTAGGACAGAATTGTGCAAGAATTGCTCTGTAGATGAAAGTCACTTTTTTATTGCTGCAGTGTATAAAATTCCCAGGTTTGTTGCCACCTACACAAAGATGACACCTGAGCTGAAATACAGGGTAAGGTAGGGCCATCATCAGGTCTTAGCAGCCAGGAGGAGTTACTGAATACTAAGGAACATTTGGAAGCTCAAAACTTCTCCGATATCCCTTACATTCTCATTCTGTATGCAAGTTTTAATAACTGCATACAGAGGAAAGTATTTTACAATGAGGTAAGTAGTAAGATCTGATTAAAAATAACAACAAAAAAAAACAATTCTCAATAGTGGTTGAATAATTTATATCTTGAGGGTTGCTCTTCTTAAGCAAATAAAAGAATGAAGTAATCACAGACGTCTTCTTAGTGTTCCTTTTTCCTGTTGATTCACATAAGTATTTTTTTGTTCATTTCATCCTGTTAGTTTGTAATTGATATTAGTTGTAATAGAAACTTGTAAGAGAATTGAAATGGGATATGCACAACATTCCCTGAAAATCAAGCCATTAAAAGATGGGCAATGCAGAGTTGTGGGCCTTACAGCCTTTTAGCTGTACTGTAATCCCACATTGCACATTTGCCCACTTTTGCAAGAGACACTTTCCCTCAGTTTCCCATTGATAATGAGTTTCAGTGCTTTGCGGATCTCATTTAGAGCCCTCTTTGTAGTCTCACTAGTTGTAACAGATCTGTTGTCTTGTTGCACATGTATAATTTACATTGTTTGTGCAGAGGAAGTAGATGGTCAGAATTAGACAGTACAATCAGGGAGTCAGTCTGGCTGGTACAGAGAATCCCCAAATGCTTTTTCACAACAGTAAATAACCCTTATACTCCCTTTTTTGATAGAAATACTTAAGTGGACTGTTGTATGAATTCAGAATTTTCCTTCATGTTTTCTTACTTGAACATTTTAGATGTAGTTTTCTTACAGTCTTGAGTTGTTCCCACATCAATGTGTAACAAAAAAAGAAAGAATCCAGTTGTGTTGTTTTTTTTAAACAAGAAATTTAGGTTAAAATAGGAAATTGAAATAATTCAGATTTGTTGGTTTTTTATTAGTTTTCAACAGGTAACCATGTAAGCATTTGAATAAATCCTAATGGTTGTGAAATCTGTGGCTCACTTGAGGTAGTTTTTATTATAGAGCAATTTGTTAATCTTTTTTTTTTTTTACTATTTTTCTCATAGCGAGCATAAAGAAATTTCCTGTTATTAGGAAACTCCGAAGGAATAGAATGGAATATGTGAAGAGTGGCCATTTCGTTTAATGTGTGGAAATTGTGTATATGCTATACACAGGTATAGCTAGCTGTGCACTTCATTCAAATGTTGAAACTAAGTATTTTGTTCCATTTAAACATCTTTTCCTAGACAGTGAATTTTTGGTTGTCATAATTCCATGAGGTCATTGATTTAAGTTTGATGTACTTGAGAAAAAGAGGAGCCAATTTTCAGAATGTTTCTCTTCATAGCCTGCAAATAATGTGTTACCTTTTCATCTGTTTTAGGTCAGCAGTCTCTCTCTGGAAGACTTAAACGCATTTGTGGCACTCGTTCTCTGCCTCAGAGGAAAGTCGGGTGCTGAACTGGCAAGTTTGCAGGTACTGATTGGAACGACTGAGTAACAGAAAATGTTCACAGAAACTCAGAGATAAATATTTGGGGGGGGAATTCATCTTTAATTTTTTTTCAGATATGAGAACTGGATGTGGTGGTAAACACGTAGGCTTATAGTGCTACAGTTCATGTAAATATTTATATTTGTTAATCATGTGGGAAAAAAAAAATAGAAAGGATATTCTCTAGTGGTTGGGTTCCTAGGGTGAAGGAATGAGTCTCAGGTTTCTGCCTAACTTGGCTTCTGGATGTCTAGATGATGGAAAATTTTAATGGTGAATCTTGTTCTTCAGCATTGCTTCATTATTTTTTTTTTTGCTTAGAGGGATGTTGTTTCAGAACATCAGTTGTTTGAAAATCACTACATTAAATAGAATCTGGTATTACTCTTTGTGGCAGAATATAAAGTCAGCCAGAAAAAAATGTCGTTACCTAGTGTAGCCCCATTGTAGTGAAGACTTATTGGATCACTCTGGTCTATAATACTGGGTTATGGAGAACTGTTTTTTTCTTTTCCATGTAGATGCGGTCTAGTCTAATCTTTTAGAGCTTATGATCTGTGTATAAATCTTTTCTAACATAGTGCTGGATATTTTATTTCTTATTTTTTCGTAGTAAGTGGTTAGCAGGAAATGAAAAGACAGCAAAAACTGTATGGGTTACATAATCATGGATGTTTGTGGAAACAGCTAGATGTGGAGACTGCATATTTGAGCAGTCAAGTAAAGATCATCTTGTGATGTATTAGTAATAGCAGTATATTGATAAAGGCAGAAATATAAAATTATCTAATACTTACAAGGGCTTCTACAATCTGCTTTTCTAACTGGAACCAAACTGTAGTAAGTTTTGAAAATATTTTTGAAGATACTGATAATGGTTAAGGAAATCTATATTGCACCATTTTTTTTTCTGTACGGTGATCGCAGAGGAACAGCATACTCTCCTTCAAATGCTGTGTAGTCAAGAGACGAGACTGGGGGATGGAGTTAGGAATTCTTGGTTAAGATCCAAGTTTCGTATCTGTCCATTATTCAGAAGATTTTAAATTTTTAATATATTCTGTGCAAATCTGTGTTTTTCCCCTTTCCTGTCTTCTTAAATTCACATTTTGAAAAACAGGTTCTGAGTTATTACAGTAGAATCATCTAAATAGTTCTTTTTGAATATCTGTGCAAGAGTATTTTCAGTCATAATTTGAGGTTGCATTCAAGTTATTAGCAGTGTAAAGCACAGACTGCATGTGTCAATGGCTATTGGAGTTGTGGGCTTACTTAAGACTAAGAACGGGTTAGAAATGATAGGAACGTCAATCCACCTTCACACAGAAAATCTTGTTTATATTTCCAGGGAACTCTGTGTTACTCTAAACAGGCCATATTAGAGTTTAGTAAGTCCTTTATGTTGATAGCAAGGTAATCCAACTGCTCCTTTTATTGTCTGCTGGTCTCTAATGTATAGAAATGAAAATAACAAAAACAGTGTGATTCCAGTTAGATTACTGGAGTCATTCTGACAGATGAAATCCAGTCTCATTTTTTTTTCCACATTCATCACAAATTTGTTCTGCAGGTAGTCAAATGTTAAAACTATATGATAAAAACAAAGCAGTGAAATGACAGCAATATGAAAAACAGCAAAATTGTAGGATTTATTTCTATCTTGAGGACATTATTACACTCAATGTACTTAACATTGAGCATATAATTATTTTATGAAGTCTGATGTGGCAGTCGTTCAGTGAAAGCATGCAGGCAGCCAAGCATAAGTAGGAAGTATTGAAACAATTAGTTATAGATGCCCCTACAGGTGTTGTTACGTAAATTTCTAAAGTGCTTGGAAGTTTGTTCTCTTGGAATTAAATGTCTTTGTTCATTCTTTCATTAATGTTGTGGTTTAGGATACTTATTTTGCATCCAAACATGTAATATTAACTGATGCATAATACTTTCCAGCAGTCATTCTGCTACTTCAAAGTTGTTCACAAAATTTTGCAGTTTACCCACAAACCTTATGGGAGATAAGCTGGCATGAAAGTAGATGACACGTGAAGCTGGTATTATGCTGTATCGTGCACTCTCCAGAAGCACTCTACAGAAGCAGACATTATCATGTTGGGATTGGGTTACTGTTGCCATTTTCAGGTACTTTCAAAAGTGAAATCACTCTGCAATAGATATTTATTAACTTGATTTTCTAGGTATTTATGTTTAAAATCTGGAGAGGAATCAAGTACACAATTAATAAATATGAGTTTTATGGGAAGGACAATGGAAGAGTACAGTTTAATCTACTTGACATACTTTTTCTTCTCTGAAAAGTTAAACGTGATCTTTGGGAAGAACCTACAACAAAGGTTTCAAAGAAGTTGTGTTTAACTTGGGCAGCATCTACAATTTCTTATGAAAATGCTTGCTTAGTTGCAATCTTGCATTAGTCTTTACACTTCAAATAATAATATAGTGTTAATATTTACTCCTACTAATCGATTCTGTGAAGAACGTTAATTTGGTCAAAAGAATTTTGCTCTATTCCTGCGCAAGAATCCATTAGTGAATATATTTGAAAAATTCTACTGTTAACATGAGAGAAAATGTAAATAGAGCCCAATTTTCTCATATAGTGAAGAGATCATTTCAGCCTTCACTTCCAAATCTGGTTTCTGATATGCTATCCATATTTCATAGTTAATGAGATCCATAAGCCTACAAATTCATGAAATAGAAAGGGACACGGTTTGAATAAAATGGGTTAAAGCTGTAAAAAATACAGTTCACTTCATGCTGAAAGAAACTGTCCTGTGGACATATCACTCAAATGCACGTTATGCTATTCACTGAAAGTAACTGCTCAGTTCTTGTAGGTGAAGATTTGTTTATTTTTCAAGATCAGTGGTTTCAAAATACTAAAATGTGAACATGATAAACAGGAGCTTTTGTAAATTCATTTTTTTTCTATCTGGTTTCCTTGTGCACCCCTTATATGGTATATTAATGTTCTGCTTTGCCCAAGCCTCCCGTAGAGCTTATACATACGGTCAGAATTAAGTTTTGGGCCCCAGGTTGCCTATTTCCCTTCTTTCTATTTTAATCTGGTGTGCTGTTCTGGCAGGAAGCCCAGAGAGCCATCAGTCTAACTTTGCAGCCATTGTAGAGAAAAAGAGGCACCAGCAGTCCAGCTTGCAGTGTTGTTTCTTATATTGTGCCAGCCCTGGTTCTTCACAAGTGCAACGATAGATCATCTTTCACCTGTAACACATCTAGAATACTGTTCAAACAGGAGAGGCCACAGTGAGTTACAAACAGAAATAATACATTTCTTCTAGGATTTCTTCAAGTATGGGAACAGATAAAACATTTGTTTCAGTTGTAGAAGTTTTTGAATCACATCTTTACAAAAGATTGTGGCCAAAGATTCGTTAGGAAAACTTACTTAAAAAGCAAATATGCCTGGAAATCGACAGATGAGATTTGAGTTCTGTAAATGCTTTTAAAAGTGAAACATATGTCATAAAGCACTAACAAAACATTAGTAGCATAGGCATCACGTACTGCTGGAATTCATGGCATCTGCAGGCTCCTTACAGCTTTGCCATAATGCATCCAGTTATGCTGTAGTATCTACTTTGGAGTAGTTACATCTTTTGTTCCTCTGGTAAAAGAGTCTGTTTGGCTGTGTATGACAGGTAAGAAAGTCAAACTTGAAATGTATACCTTCAATATTTCAAGTGTTTTCAGTTATTTTGAAAGTGTTACAGATATGAAGTAAGCACAGACACTTTAGATCATAAATGATAAGTTCCAGAGAGTCTTTGCAGTTTGATTGCAAATGAACTTCCACAAAAATCACTAACAAGCATTGCTTCATTAGATTTCAGAGTTAAAATAATAAAATCTTCTGCAACCTTCGGGTTTTCTCAGTGTTCTGAGCTAATCTGGAATAAAAGTGCAGTAGTACAGCGTGTGATTTCAAGCTGAGATTGGTTCAGTCCTTGTTCAACTTTAGAAATACAGCTTTCTTCTCATTGCTTCAAGGTAATTTTATGTGAATCAGTCCAAATAAAACAGTTCAAGTCTTCAAATAGCTAGATCTGTTTTGCTTTTAAGCATAAATATATATATATATTGTTAATCAGTAAGAACTCGCATCAAGTGAAGACTGCAAGAGAACACCTGATTTTGCTGACATTGTTAAAAACCTTTGAAATTCCAGTTAACAAGCTCAGAGTAGCCATTTTTACACTGGGAACCCCGCTAATGTTAAATCTATACAGAGGTCTGAATGTATTCAGCCTTTTATCCTCTGTTTTTCCCCTTCTAATTGTGTTTTGGCCTCTTAGCCTGCACGTCTGATTCAGTGTGCTGCCTTTGCTCTGTGGTTTATTTTTTCTAATAAATGTGAAGTGGTGGGTATGGCTCCACGTTTCTATTAGTGAGTGTTAAGTATTGCAAAGATTAAACATCTGTGCAAATATATCTTGGGAGCTGAAGTTACTCAGTGTTTGCAGTATGTCTTGAAAATCCCTTATCTAGTTCTGTTGCTATTTTCAGAATCATCTTTTGAAGTTCTGAAGAAATTCAAGTTCTTTTGGTCCCGTTGTATGGACGACTGTCTATACCTTTCTTTGCTGGTGCTGGTTCATAAAAATACAAGAAAAAAAATTGTGGGCTAACATATTCAACTTCCAGACAAGACTTCTGCTCTCCCCAGCTCCCCAACCAAATTGGGTGTATTTATTAGTACTATTAGAGTTGGCTTCCCTGAGCAATTTTTACATTTGACGTAAGCTGAAGTATCGGAATTCAGATAACTGTGTGAAGTCTGTTATATGGCACAGAAACAAACCCCAGCGTGCCCAGATCAGCTCTTCTACCTCCTGAAAAATATATTTATTTAGTTGGAGGCAGTTCACTGCGATCTTTGCAAATCTTGAGCAAGATTTTGAGCCTTAAACCAGAGAATTTATATTCCTTTTTGTGGAAGAGATGATCTTGCTTTTTTTTTTCCTTAATTGCATGGACTTGCTTTGCAATTCTTGTGAGTTTTCCCCTTTACTGCCATGTTGTTTATTACCAGAGTTTCAACAGTAAGGAAATAGCAGCAGTGTTTTGGTTGTAAACTGCTTTCAGGTTTAGTTAGCATAAAGATTTTTTCAAGATGTTTAAGGTAAAAGGCACTACATTTAAAATTATGGTTGCATAATATGGTTGCATGGATTCTTGAATTTCAATTTTTCAGTTTTTCCATTCCAGAAGAAATTGGTGTTCTGGGAGTGGATGCTTTGTTGCAACTTAATTACAAGTTGATTCCTAGTATCTTGAACATACTTCATTACAAGCTGAAGGTTGGCAGATCCTTTCACAGGTCATCTGAGATGCTGCTGCATTGAACTTTGATTTGATTTGTCTTGCACCTGAAGCTTGTCCTCAAATAGAAGCAGATCAGTTCTTTTCTTCCTCTACATATGGACTTAGCACCTGAAAATCCTTTCGCCAGAACTATTTACCTTGGAACATATCACTTCAGAGGTGAACCTTAGCATCAATAATCTAATTGTGCAGCTGCTCTGCAATGCAAAGAAACTGGGGGTTGGTGGCAGGTCGAAAGAAGGAAAAAAACCCACTTTATTGTACTGGCAAACAGTGATTGTTCTCCTGAAGTTCCCTATATTAATCATCTTGGTTCATTGGTGCTTTCATTTAAAGAACTTATATATTAGATGTGACTTAATAACTATTGTTATAAGCTTTCTGAAAGGTACCGAGCTTCAGATGTGCCAAGCAACGCCCGATCTAAATTCTACTGAAGTTCATTGGTCTTTCTGTTGGTTTCAGTCACAAATAGATCAGGTCCCTAAAAAGTGTGTGCTCAAAGCAGATTCCAGGGAACGGTTATACATTGAGACAAAGTAGATCTTGAACATCTACTCAGACTCCAGAGAGAAAGTAAATTCTAAGCTTGGCTAATTAACTCCCACCTATCAAAATTTCATTGTGGTTGCAATGATGTCTTAATCCACAGCAACTGTTTCACAGTACAGTGTGAAAAACATCCATGAGAAAGGACACTTGTGAGTGGCACGCTCCAGTGAGAACAGTTGCACACCTAACCTGTTATCTGTTACCAATATAGTAAGAAATTTGGACTTTGCGGAGTTACTGGAACTGAGAGAGGAAGGTGTACAGTTCTTTGATTTCTTCTACTAAATATATCTTAATGGCTTCTGGATATGTCGGCTACTTTCAGGAATGTTTGACAGTGCTGTAGGAGTGAGAAAGGAAAGAAGTAAGTTATGGCAGATTTTCTAAATAGGGGAAAAGAGGAAGGAGGGCACTCTAAATATCCCAATAGAGGAGGAAGCTTTAATGTATTATCGCATTATTCGGACATCCAAGTGAGAGAAAGACATTGCCACACACATGGGAGAAAAACTCAAACGCATGTTTGAAGATGTTAAGAGTTAACATCCCAGTGAACCGATTTCTGTGGAAAGGATGTGACTGCTGGCTGGGTCACAGCCTGAGGACTGTAGTTCAGAGTTTATCTGAATGTTCTGAAAATGTCACATGTATTATGGACTGTTATTAGCCCTGTAATCGTTTATGTCAGAGTTGAGCACAATTGTGGTTATAAGAAGAAAAGTGATACTGTTTTAATCTTTCTGCAAGTGCTAGTGTGCTGTCCATGACATAACTGTGTGAATAACTTGAAAGGTCTGAACTTTTTCACTGCTGTGATATTCGTCATCATAGAAATTTCCTTTATGCTAGGTTTTGTTGCAGTCACTGCTAAGAGTGCTGATGAGTATGGGAATGATTGAAAATGAAACAAGCAATTAAAAAGCAGTCTTCCTGCAACTGAACTATATTTTTATCTGATTGCAGGCTGGTTAGAAGTAGTATTTTTTGTTGTTATTACCCCTGGTGCTTCAATGTAAAAGCAGTTTTGAAGCTTTGTTTAGGTTGCCTTCATTGGAGTTTTTGGCCTCATGTAAATAACAATGTATCATTTTACATCAAACTCCTGAAAAAACACAGTAAATAAACCTTTTTCAAGATATAAACACTGAACAATTGGGTTGTTTACTGCTAAATATTTACTATGAAGACTTTAGAAGTGTTTAAGAACTGGTTTTTCTTGTTTCTGTTGCAGATAGATACCCTCATAGGATCTCTTCTTTTCAGTCCCCATTTTGCTTTGCACCCGCCTTGTTTAAGCAGGAAGAGCTTAAACTAAGCCATAATCTTTTATCAGAATAAACCTTAGTAATGTTTTCAAAACACAGGCACTTAACTCCCCTCTCACTGTGACAGGTGAAGGGAGCAGGTGAAGTACTTACTACGCTCCCAGCAACCCATTGCACAAAGCTGACTGCTGCCAAGTAAACATACCGTTTCGTCAGTGTTATCATCTCTGATAACACTCCTTACATTTACTGTTGTTGCACCGGTTGAGTTTATTTTTGCTCAAGAGCCAAGCATATCGTTCCAGTGCATGGGGATCTTTTGACAACTTGCACTGGCAATTTATACAAAGGGCTGAAGGCAGGAATATCTGGAATTCAGGAATCGACTCTTGTCTTGAGGTTAAAAAAATTGTTCATTGCTTCTTTCCTCTGTAGCAAATTTTAATTTCAGTGAAGCTGTTGTCAGTTAACAGTTCATATGTTTATATCTGAATCACAGTGTGCATTGCCTCTCCCAGGCAAAGCTAAGCCTTACTGTTTCAATGACAAGAACTTAAGATAGGATCTACTTGCTACCTTTATTGCTCAAGCATAAATTACCTATGGTAAATATTTGATGTTTTAAGATGTGTTTGAGGGCAGTAATACACGAAGTAATATACTGATAATACACTGACTGAGTTCAAGTGGGTCTAAAAAGAAATGGTTAGACTGGAAAAGTACTTAGATTTTTATCACCATCACGTGAATTCCAACAGCTTATTGCTGGAATCAAATTTCATTGATTTTTAATTACTGTTCTTCACTTTATTACTTTTAACCAGAAATAAGCAAGTACTAACCTGTCCTTGAGAGTTGCATTTTCCTTTTTATAACAGAAACACAAATATTCCTTTGAGAGAAAGGAGAAAGAAAAAGCTCTGTGCCATTTTAAAGCCTTTTATTTTTAAATTAACAATTTAAATGTTGGCCATATTCATATCTTTTATATTCAATCTTACTGCAGGGAGAAGGCAACAAATGAGGGAAGAATGTGTAAGAACAACTTTAATCTAAAATTCAGTGTAACAAAAATGCATATTAATGATTAATAAAGTATGTCACCAGAATGTTATTAAAATTCCTATTTAAATGAGTTCTTAAATGAAATGTAGTACCTGGTGTATTGAAGTACAGATGAGGTGTAAAGTAGCGTAGGTAAAGAAATGTGAAATTATTACCGTACATTCATTGGTCTTGATTTCTAGAAATGAAGACTGGTTTACCACTGAGTACACTTCTGGCTGTCACTTGTTTCTTCTGGCATTAGGCTAATTCAGATGCTTACCATCACAATTTAAGCATAGTAGAGCCTATTCATCTTTTTAACAGAATTGGAACTCTCAAAACTTGACAGAATTTCACCATTCTAGGTGAAAGACGTGGGTTTTTGTTTTTGCCATACTCATATCAAAGGTGCAGCTTTTGAAGCACATCAGATAAAGTTCATATATCTATTAAGAAAACATTTGTGAATCCACAAAGAAGACTCAGAGGTCTTAAAGCATCAAGGTATTTTTACATCTTGAAAATATTTTCTTTATTTTTTTTAATGATTTAATTAATTTTATTTGAACTGAGAATTTGATTATTGTCCATAAGATCCATGTATATATTTCTTCCTGTGAGTAAAAAATCTTCAGCTGGATTATACATTACAGTCTTTTCGTCTAGATCTGCAGACTATGTCTGTGAGTAAATGCTTTCCTTCTTGCAAAGCTTTTCTCAGTTCAGTGGTCAGTGAGGATGCATATGAGTACACTAACCACCCTGAACTTAAGAGGTGTGTCAGCTGAAGCACTGTGTTTGTAGAGCAGAAGAAAGCATGGCATGAAATTGCTCTCTGATGATGTCTCTTCTAGCAAAGATATTTCTCAAATTGTTACAAAAAGCATTAGATGTTAGTCATGTGGGTACTGCTGCATTTCTCTCTTTTCAAATTGGGTTATCCAATTCAGCTCAGGCCTTCTAAGCACAGTATCAGTAACCTCTGCTACACTGACATTAGAGGACTGTGACCTTTCAGTTCTCTTCTCAGTCTTCCATCAATGTTGGCAAATTGGAAATGTAATCTTTCTTCCCCAATCCCTGGGAGGATGGGGAGCTAGTGTTGGTGGGAGCAGCAGCAGGAGCACAACTCAGGCAGCTGGCGTAAGAGAAGCTGTTCTCACGCACTCCTTGTCTCTCTCACACGAATGTCATCAGCTCATGGTAGGAGTAGCAGCAGCAGGATCACAGGGGTGTATCTCACATGATTCACTGGGGTCCTGAGTTCATAAAAACAGCAAAAAGCACAGACACAGTTTCCAATAAGAAGTAATCTCTAGAGTGTAATGCCCTGGAAGGCAAGTCTTCTTTTCTTTTGGAATTTTCCACTTATCCTCATCATGACATCTTTGCATTGCAAACACCAAGCAGTTGTGAGCATTCCCATGGCAAAGCAGCTCTGTGGTTTGCCATGTGCATGGGCTCCCTGTTATAGACTTGCTCTGCTTTCATTTTCTTTGTTTTTCATTAGCAGACATGGAAAATAGAAAAACTACCCTTTAGTGAATCTATTTCCTGTCTTATTAAAATAAAGAAATCACTGTTGATAGCTCTTGCCTCAGTCTTAGCAATATTGATTTACATTAAAAAAAACAAGCCTTCCCTTCACCTCCCACCTATTACATTAGTTCTTGGGGAAAATTCTAGGTTGTTATCACTGGACAGTGAAGACTAGGGACCTGTAAAACCTGCAAACAGTGACTTTCTTATCTCAGTTGAAGCTGGAGAGCACAGCTAGGGTTATATTGCTAGCTCAGACTTCATACTCATTAAGGAACAACTGGTATCAGTGACAGTACTACACTGATCTCCAGCTTGAGATGTCATTCAAACTGAAACCTCAAAGTCCTTTTCTATGTTTTATTATTTTGTATGTCACCATCAAAAGGAAAAAATTTCCAATTCTCATTTAGATGCTTGTTCAGCAAATATGTATGCATTTGTTTTGCATTAACGTGAATGATATCATTGAAGTAAGTTGGGTTAATCACATACTTGTGTTGTATGTATGCTCAGAGATTTCAGAACAAAATAAAGATTTGAAATCTCTACCTTAAAGATTTGTGGCCCAGATGGCATCCAGCATCTATATATACTATTAGTAATCTGTCCTAACAGCTGTTTTACATCCTTAGTACCAGTGGGGTTAAAATGGACAGTAAGAGCGTATCTCTGTCAATAACTGACAAAAAGGTATGAATGGCCATCCAGTACACAGCCATTAAGTTAGAAGATGGGAAATTGCTTCTGTTTAAGACGGCATTTACTATTTTCTTTTCAGCACCTTAAATACCTGCTTTCATTAGTATTTGAAAGTTTATTTTCAACAATTAAATCTTTTGATATTATCAATACTTACTGAGACTTCAATGATAGAAGATGCTGATTTGTACGCCAAGGAATAAATATTTATAATAAAGAGAATAGTGGTTGTGTAAGTCATATTGATAAAAATTTGTCCAAATTTGATTCAACAGATTAACGTGCTACTGTCATTCTTGGACTTTGCTGCTAATTTTAGCTTGATACATCCATTTTCCATACAAGCTTAAATAGCAAAACTTTATTCAGTACTTGTCAAAGTATTCTGCTGAGGAGATTACAAAAAAGGGAGTTGTGAAGATTCTCAGTAGTTCTTCCTCATTGGATTTCCACTCATAAAGTCGCACTTTGGTCACAAACCAAGCAGAATCCATTTTAAAGCCTGAACTGACGGGAACCAGTTTCCTTAGCAGGTCTTGAGATTTAGCCAGGTAATCAGAAGCAATTAAATTAGTGTGATGTAAGAATCTCTCAGCTGCAACCTAATAACCGTCTGTGTGCATTGTGCACTCTTACAGTCTTACTTTAGTACAAATAACACTGGTTCATTTAAACCACATTCCTATTTTAAGTACCTTTCAGCATTTTAAAGTGCTTTGCAAAAGCCTGCTTTACTTGTCAGAGCAACAGAGATGTAAGAGTGCATGTAGTTACTAGTCTAGGCTGGGAAGATGATTACTTGCAGCTGGAGGCAATAATTTCCTGAAACTTGTAGCCTGATCCTATCCTGAAAATACTTCTATTTTAAAGTGAGGAGATGGAGGAGGAGAAGGTCTTCCTTACTCAGGTATGAAGCATCACATTAGGTAAACAATGAGCCTTTCATTTTCTGAATGACTGCTCAAATTAGCTTGTGTTGTCTGCATTTGTCTGGATGTCTGTGGTTGTCTTTGGTTGTCTTGCTGAGTGAATGTCAGGAACCAAGTATTGCGTTGGGTCAGTGCCCTGAAGGTCAGCTTGATGCGTCTCTGGAAATCACTGCAGGCCACAGTTCTTAGAGGGCTCTGGGTGATCCTGGGTGGTATCTTAGCCAGCATCATCTCTAGGTCCTCTTTTGCTTCTGCCCTGTAGAAAAACAGCCAGTGGAGATAACCTTCAAGTTTGTTTAAACAAAACTCTCCTGCCCACTGGTGATGTTGACTGGGATCCCTATCACAGAAATCAAGTTCATGTTGTCAAGTTGTACAGTGTTTGCTCATTGAATAATACAGCAAGATTAAGTCTTTGACCAGCTTCTAGATATATTCTTCCAAATGATTTACTGTGTTTGGCTCTTTTGAAAGATTTTTTGTGGCTATGTGTTGCTAGCAAAGCTTTTCTGATTTTGCTATGTGGACCATAATAGGAAAAAAGTTCTGATCCTGTAGTACAATATTTCAGGTTGTCTTCTATTTCTATTCTTAAATAGAATAGAGATGGTATATGTGCATACCTGTAAATCTTTTGGGAATCTTTCAAGATATAAGATGATACTATCATTAGTAATAGTGACTCATAGAATATCCTGAGTTGGAAGGGATCCTCAGGGATTACTGAGTCCAATTCCTGGCTCCACACAGGACCACCCACCCAAAAAAATCAAACCCTATATCTGAGAGTGATGTCCAAACACAGCTTGAACTCCAGCACTTGGAGCCCTGCCCACTGCCCTGTGCAGCCTGTTCCATGCCCACCGCCCTCTGGTGCAGACCCCATCCCTAACCCACAGCTGCCCCTCTGCTGGCACAGCTCCATGCCATTCCCTCGTGCCCTGTCGCTGTCACAGAGAACAGAGCTCAGCACTGCTCCTCCACTCCCTGTGAGGAGTTGCAGCCGCCATGAGGCCTCCCCTCAGCTCCTCTGCTTTGGGCTGAGCAAACCAAGGGACCTCAGCTGCTCCCCTTACATCTTGTCCTCCAGACTCTTCTGGGAAGTAGAGTTAAGATGAATTTGAGCCATTTCTTTGTACTTTCTATTCTGGACTATTTTGGATGCTGTTCCATTCCTAGTATAACTTAGACTGTAAGGAGAACAGTACTCTAAGGGTACAACAGCTGCTATGGATTACAGTATTGATGGCCACATTGCTATGAACCCCTCCTAGTCCTGACAGGCTGCTGCAGTACAGAGTGTAGAAGAACCATTCCCTACTGAGAAGCTTTGTACCATCCACAAAATACTTAAAATCAAAGTTTTCCACTTAGTGGATTCAAGGCTTTTACAGTCTGCTACATTCTGCCACAAAGGAACGTTAAATTCACCCACTGAGTTAATTTTGGCCAACGGTTTTAATTGCCTTGTTGAGTTTCTCACGTTGTATTTTCTGGATGCTGTCATACCGTTCCTGTATTTCTTCTGGGAACATCCATGTTTAAGAGAAGTAATTTGGCTTTCAGTCTGCAATCAGAGGAAAATTTTGAGTATTTAAAGTATTTCTGAAGCCTGGGCACAGTAAACTTTGTTCTATCATATTTTGTAACTTAAATGATCTCATAAGTGCTGTAACAGTTCCTGGTTGATCAAGCTGTGGAAAGGCAATGGATCATTATACACATTTTTTTTTTATATACCCAGTTCATATTTTACATTCCACTAACATAATTCTTTCCGGGGAACTGCTAACATCTTGTGAAATCCTGTAGAGAACAGCCATTCATTTTGTCTTTCAGTTTTCACTTCAGATGTGTCTGTCTTAAGAAACTTGAGTGTGATGCTGTATTTATTAAAACAAACTTCACTTTGTTCATTTTCTGGAATAAAAATAGATACAGAATCGTTTAATTAATTCTACTGTGCAATAGGAAACCACAGTTGTCACAGCTTTGAGGCTGTTTTTCATTTGCTCTGCAGTTTGCATGGTTGTGTCACAGTAAGATTGCTTATATTCCCTGATTTGTGAGGTGTACTTTTTTGTTTTTAATTTATTTTAATGTTATCAGCTTGAGCAAGTGGACGCCAGAGCTGTACATCTTGGTGCTGTTTTGGTTCGTGGCCTTACAACATTGCTCATGGCCAATAGTGCCTGTGGCTTTCCATTCAGCATGGATGATTTGATGCCTTGGAAAGTATTTGATGGAAAACTTTTTCAAGAGAAGTACCAAAAGTCACACCGAAGTTGCTCTTTGGAGGAGCTTTTGGAAGGCAATGTGAGTAATTACATCCTCTTATATAGTTTTGTATTCCTTGAAAAATGTACCTGTCCGTAATTATATATATATTAATATTTATTGTTGCACTGGCCCCCTTTCTTTGTATTTTTCTTCTTTTTATTATTTCTATTTCATCCTTTCTGCCAAATAAACCATAAGAAGGTAGAAATACTGAGACTGTGTAGGAAGCTAAACATCTGCCTTTCTTTACGTTTCCAATACTCGGAAAACAATGCGAGGAAGTATAAAAACGCTTGTCGATTTCAAAAAATGAAAATTACTGTAACAGTTTTCTAGTACTCATAAGTATATAATAGCGAGATCTTTCTGCCCTAAGATTTTAGGCAAAATTGTAAGAAAGCATTTGGATCAGCATACTAGGTATAATTTTTAAAGCATGTAAGAGCGATATTTTGAAGGTATTAAGGAACTTAAAATTTGAGATGAAGGTTTAGTGAGTTCCAGAAGGAACAGGAAGTCAGAGGAATTTATCATCTAGGTATTTTTTTTACAGAATCTCACCACGTACATTGTGTCTTCTTGTACCTTTAAGTACTTAACTCTCAGTCTCATTTTTAAGCAGCTGGGGGCTTGTACAATTTTCATGTGATGTTACCTAAAATTTGTATAATTTAAAACATGTCTGCATTGACAAGAGCAGACAGATATCAGCAGTCTTGCCAGGTGTGGGCCACGGTGATGCATTAAGGTGATACCATGTCCAGGCTCAGACGTAAGGTCTGCTGGACGAGGTGCAAGGCTGTATTAATGCACCAGAGAACTGGCTCATGTCCCACCAACACAGAATATATGGAGAGGAGATTGGGTACATCTGTACTCACCTGTGTAGATAGCTCTTAAGACCTTAAATTCATACTTCTATTTTCAATGTTGAACTGATAAACACATATAATTTAATTTTTTCTGAAAGTTTTACTTTTGAAATGGCTTTTATCTGTTGTTACATCTGTCACCTGAGGTTAAAATAAATATTATATAAATATTATAGAGAAGTGAGTTTTTGTTTCTGATAATTTTAATCTTGTACATTTCGTATCAGTCTTAATGTAGTTTTCTTATCCAATTTTGTGTCCAATTAGATTACATCCTAATCTGGAGTGATGAGTGCAATGCATGTAGGTGGGTGGAATGTAGATGATAATCCTTTCCATATGGAGTCAATTGTATGATTAGGACTATCACCTCCATCCAAATCCTGTGACTTCTACTGATCATAGGATCACAGAATCACAGAATTGCTCAGGTTGGAAAAGACCTTCAAGATCATCAAGACCAACCACAACCTAACCGTACTATCCTAACTCTAATGACCTACTGCTAAATCATGTCCCTGAGCACCACATACAGGCAGTTTTTGAACACATTCAGAGATGGTGACTCAACCACCTCCCTGGGCAGCCTATTCCAGTGCTTATCAACCCCTTCTGTAAAGAAGTTTTTCCTGATATCTAACCTAAACCTCCCCTGACGCAACTTGAGTCCATCAGTCTGTTGATTTCAGTAGATTTTGGACTGGGCCAGCTATTCATTCAGTTTTTCGTGTAGAACTTTTGCAGAACGATAGAGGATCTAAAGAATAAATAAACTTAAAAAAAAAAACCATAAATTTGCATACATCTCTGTGAAACTCTATTTCTTTTCCATTTGTGTAGAATTCAGATTAGTTAACAGCTTTTAACATATGTATACGTGAATCTGAAAAAGAACAGATATTGACTGAGAGTTATTCTAAAATATGTTAGCTGGTATGCTTTAGCAAACGTTTGAAAATCTCAGTGTAACCGGATTGAAGTTCTATTTTAGCATGTCTCAGGAGGTGAAGAAAGATGCTTAGATCCCTAGACAGAGCTGGAGTTTTACTTGACCAACTAAAATATCTAGGATAGGATTTTAAAAAGCATGATACTCAAGTTTAAACAAACTCCAGATAAACTGTTCTGTGCAGAGAAATAAAATAGCTTAGCTCTGTTAATTTTTAGAGTATTCTAAATAACTTTTTTATTTTTTAAGTATGATTTTATGGTACATATATGGCAGAGAGAGCTCCCAGACTAATAAAATAGCTTTCCAGCTTATCAGTTTGAAAAGCAAGAATCTGTTTTTGGGAGAATTGCTGAGAGATGCCAGTTTAGCTGGGGACACTGGCAAGGCAACAAATGTATGTGATTGGTTGTTCCTATTACTATAAATTCAACTTTAATAAATAAAAATGATACTTAGTTCCTGGCAGAGCTTAACGTATCGTTGGAAGCCAGAGTCTTTCAGCACTTGTTTGTTAGCAATCTGTCCTTCAGCATCATAAATCTAATCTGATGATAGCTACTGCATTGTATTTAGGGGGGGAAAAAAAGTTATTCTACATGGGCGTTTTGTTATTGTAAAGATAAATAAGAGGAAAAAGTTACTCCTTTGGTGTTCCCTGTTTGTTTCCTAACTCCTAGGGTCTCTCTGTGTATCTGGACCGTTATACTACTTCAGTGAGTTCAGTAGATCTCTGAATCAGAGTCGTTTTTATTATGATGGTTTAAATACATTTAATAACTTTATGAAAATTACAGTGGAAACACTGTTCTGGTTAAATATTTACATGTGTACAAGCACTTGTGAACATTTTAAGGTTCTCTTACTACAGATTCTTTTACTAAAAGAATAAAATGTAAATTAAATGCAGTTAATATACTTGTGGGCAAGTTGCTTTGTTTTGTTTTGTTTTGTTTGTAATTCAGCTCTACACAGCCTTAGACATTTTTAAAGATAAAAAAATTGAAAGCTGATCAGAATTGAAAATATAGCCATCCTGCTTTTTAAAACATATATACTAAGTTCTTATTGTGCTAGTTCTCTGTTATTCATAATAGTAATCATATTGGTTTGTTTATCCACACAGCAAATTGGATATAATAATCCCATGAAGCAGTGAGGCAATGATATTATCACTTCATTAGTCTTTTTATTGTGCTTCTCAGAGTATGTTCATTTTCTTTTTTCATTTTTTTACATTAAAAACAAATTACCTACCAGGTCAGCATAAGTGATATGTTTTGGCCTTTTTTGTTCATGCTTTTCATCCCGTCTTCATAAACATATCCTGAATATGTTCTCCCAAGAATATAGTGAAAGGATTTTCCAATTAGTGGGAGTTCTTCACAGACTACTTAGTCTGTATGAAAAAAACAAAAGTAAATATCTGTGGGTTGTGCTTAAGACTTTGTCTGTAAAGAGGCTTGTTAATATATAAGAAAAAAGCACTAGGAAAGTTCACAAGGTAGTTCAGGGATTCAGACTCTTAAGAAACCTCTCCAGTTCCTCCGGTCCTGGCACATGTTGGCTTTTTACTTTTTCCTGTAATCCTCTCTCATTCACCCTGCTCCCCTTCCACCACATTGGTTACAAAATGGAATTGTCATCCTCCTAAAAATCAGTTCGGTTTTATGAAAATCACAAATTATGATGATGATCTAAAATCTACTGTTTTTCTCATTCTTTTCAAGATGTACAACTTCCCACACGCCCAGTATAAATCAGTAAGCAGAGAAAAAGATTCTAGGATGTGACATTTCTACAAAGCTCACTGAAACCAGTAAAGTTAGATATATAGGTTGCTGTAAAAGTAATGCCTTCTATTTATTTTCATGGAAAGTACAACAGATACCAAGGGCACAATAGCACTGTTTGGTAGAGAAGCTACAAAACACTCTTTTTCAACACAGTCACACCATTAGCTGTGCTTTTTTTGCCAGCAACGAACAAGAGTCTGCATGTTGCACTTGTAACAATCTGTGGAAGTGGCCCACTGTGGAAGTGATGTGCTGTCACTACTGCTGGAACACACCACCCACCGCCTCACTGTGCTCACATCCACTGTTTGGTCTCCACAAAGACACTATTCATTCAGCAAGCATCGGTGAATGTCAGTGGGTGCCATTTTTATCCCATGGAGAAATTCAGTTACACACCTCCACTTCATACGTACTTCCATGTCAGATGGTGTTTGGTCAGATTGCCCCTTAGCTGCTATATGTCACACACACAGCAACAACATGTAATGGAATACTGGTGTTAAGGTTCAGCCTCTACTGCCTCTGATGTTGTGTGCCAACATAATAAAATAGGAAGCATTTCTTTCAAAGCAGCCCTCATGTACCACATCTCTTATTACTATCAAATAGTTTCAGCTTGTTCTTTTGACAGCAGAACTTTTCAGCCCACAAGGTAAACAGTAGTATTTAGTTCCTCCATGTCTCTTTAGATGAGGTTCCATTTTAACAGACAAACAAATATCTGGAGTTAAGGCTGATGTATTACTATTGTGTTTGTAATACATGAGATTAAGATACTTTGATTTTTCACTGGTGTATTTTTTCCATTGGTTCATCCCAGTTTATCTGGAGATTTTACCTGTCTCTCCCTGAGGTACTGCTGATAGACTTAAGCCTAGGTAGCTATATATGCAGATTCAGAACAATAGCATATGGGAGTAAGTAATAAACAGATATGAGCAGAAGAGAAAAACAAATGTAAGCAAAAGAGGAAAAAATATTCCTTCTGCACCCCTACTCACCCCTCCAAGAATCCACTTTTAATATGAAACATTTTAATTTTGTTTCCTAAAAAATGTGAACCAGAAAATCTGACATCTTCACATGTGTATGAGTGTGGACTAATAAAATTCTTTCGGTTGTTGTATGTGTAATTGATTTGTGTTACACCTGAAGACAGAAAGATAGAACGGCCATTAATGTTAATGCTGTTGTCTGCAGGAGTCTTTGTATACACCCTTCCAGAATCTGAAGTCACTCATTTGCAAGGTTTGTGCGGTGAAGAAAAGAACAGTACAGAGCAGACCGAGAGGGAATGGATGTATCACAGGTTGGCATTATGTTCATTTTCTCAACCAAATCAATGTATTGATAAGTTCAGTTATCCTTCAACTGCAACAGCATTTACCTAAGGAGCATGTCAAGCTAAGTAAATCATAAGGTTTTTCTACAAGAAACCAAAGGAAAGATTTAAGAAAATATCTCCTGCTTTCAGGAATTCATGTGGATTGGATTACCCAAGTTTGGATAAAATATTTCTATCTAGTTACATAGCTAGTGAGATACATGCAGTAAATAAAATATTATTCACTGACAGAAACCACTGCTATTTGCTCAGAGACTGAAGTTATTTTTATAGGAAGAACTGAATGACTCAGTTTTTTTCTGCCTTTCCCTCAGGGGAAGTATTTTAGCTATGATAATCTAAGGTCTGAGTAAGGCATTGAAGACTGACTGATGCAGTTCAAAACTAAGGCAAGCTTTGGGGCAGTATGGAGGAGGGCTTTTACCCTAAGACTTGACTTACTTTTTTTCCAGCCATATGGCTTGCTTTACTAAAGATGTTCATTTTCCCACCTGATCTGCCTGACATTCAGAAAAGAAAGATCTAAAATGTTTTCAGCATCATTCACACACATCCTGATTGTTGAGGTTTTTGAGGCTTTGAAATAATTAACTCTGAAATTATTAGAGTTTAAAATGTCATTATTACTATTCAAAATGCTGTTATTAAGCAGTGTCTATATATTATAGGTAAGATAGTGTAGGCATTATCTTCTGGTCATTTCTATTAATAAAAAATGATGGCTTCAGCTTTTGATAATCTTTATACAGAACACTAAGAACCTCTAGCTCCCCTTTGTATGTCAACTTCTCTCTATAAACTTGAGTGCTTTTTCTTTTTATGTGAGAGAAAGGAAGGCTTTTTGATAGCTTTTAAATGTATAAGCTGATAGATGATCTAGCTAACCTGTCTGTGGACCTTTTTATTCATATATGCTATTCCGTAGTTTCCGTGTCTACCAGTAGAGATGTGGTTCTCCTTTCATTAGTTACCGATCTATACATGACAGACTCACCTAACACTGTAAATTTGATCTGGTTCAGGCATGATTGGATTATGGTTGAATCACCTGAACATCATGTAATTGAGCATTTATGCTGGTATTATCTTTATTACCTGCTTAATACCCAATCAAGTATGAAGTCTGTGAGGATAAAATTTACCTGTTAAAAATTTCTTGAGAAAATTGCAACAGGCAGAATGATTTTCTGCTAGTTCAGTACTTTGCATTATGTAACAGCACTTCTGTCCACTTCTGGATATGATACTATACCATAGTGGTGGGTAGCATTCAAAAATAAGGGTATCTGTTGGTGATTTATGATACCAAACCTTGTTAGCGTCTGCTATTGCTTTAGAGTACTACTTAACCATTTTAATTATGATTTGTGATTCTAATTCGGACAGAGATTTCTGTTTCATTCTAATGACTGCAGTTTCCAAGTCTGTGTCAGGAAATTTTGATCTGGTTTTACTTGTTAGCAGCTTGTAATCATGATGTCTATAGATGGAAATGAGGACAAGAACCATACTTATTTGGCTGAGTAGTGTGAAAAAATCATAATTGTACATAACTATTTTGGCATAAATCTAATGAATGTGTTTCCCCACCCCCTTCCCCCCACACAAACACAAAAAAGAAAGTGTTCTCTCTGTTCTTCTTCACTTTATCTTCCATACCGTCAAAGTTGGCTAGTAACTACTGTTTTTCAGGAACACACGAAAGAGAACGTAATCCTAGGTTTCAGCAAACGCATAGAAGCTCCTTTGTTTCTCCATATCATAATCAAATGAGGGGCAACCTCTGGAGAAATCCTCAACCACAAGGTAAAAAATGTTTGTATTTGGAATTCTTTCTGTGAACAATATAACAGCTCTGTGTCTATATACAGTTTATATTTGTGTGTTTGCTGTTACCCTGTGTGCACAGCATTCAGCAACAAAACTCTTAAACTTTATAGTTGTGTACTACCATTAGCAGAAACTAACTGTACCAGGTGAAGTAAGTCTTCATTTCCTCACAACATTCTACAAAAAATATTTCATATGGTATTTAAACCTTACATGCTTGGTCTCAGCTGAGTGGTGTTTAAAACTGTAATAGTTCTAAAATGAGTAGGCACAGCTGCACCGAAATGTAAGTGTAAAGTCTTTAGTTGCAAATCTTAGTTCATACTTCAGTAAAACACTTAAGCATGGAAATAAACACATTTTACATGATTTTCTAGATCAAGGTCTCAGCTTCCAGATCATTACCTAAGTAATAGAAATGGAAGTCCTGTTTTGTCTTGACAAAAATTAATCATCTTGAATCATTTACCAATCTCACTTCTTGAACAGGACATTTCAGTAATGCATCACTGTGGATAATACCACTGAGCTGATATCACTTCAATCTTACTTCCTCATTATTATAAATTAAAGCATATAAACACAGATTAAAAAAAAATAAGCAAAAGGAAGACAAGTGTCTAAGAAAGATCAGTTATTTTGTTAAGTCCGCAGAGCCTAAATTTCTTCTGTGCTTCCAGATGATGTTTTCAAAGACTGATATGATTAGTGAGGAGTGTTAATAAATAGATACCGTAAAGTCTTTAATGTGTTTCAGCTGCTTTTGTTGTATTCTTGAAAGTGAGATACTATCATTTAATTCACAGATAAAATTGTTTGATGGTGTGTGTAACAACACAACAATAGCGTTCATGCTGACTGTAAGCAAAACCCAAAACTTATCATTGTAGCCATCTCAAAAAGCCTGCTATTCAGGAGTCACTTTTGCAGGCACTCTGTTCACCTCCACAGATCTTACGACTAGATGTATTCCATAAAGTATATTCCACAGTAACTGCACTGAATTGTGTTACAAACATAATTCAGAAACATTAATAAAATATTATGGCTTCCTCTATACAGGCAAAATTAAACCTTATTTACTACCCTCAGGGCACTCTTAAAACATGATGCCATAATTGCAGTTAAATTTCCATTATAAATAAAAATGATTTAGTAGGAAAACATGTTTCTCCCTATGAAAGAGTTTTTAAGTGTTTCAGAGCTCATTTTAAACTGACCTGCCAAGATTTTTGATGTTTTGACAAAGTTTCTTTTTCATAAGTTTGCTGATATTAAGACAGGTATTTGATTTGCCTCATTGTGTAGCTGTTGTCTCTGTTCTGTGTGTCTCTCACCAGAGTGAGAGGGAATAAAAATGAAGAAAGTGTGATAACTTGTGATAAAACTTCCTGTAATATCATTGATATCTACTGTATACATATCAGGAACTAGTTTGGCCTAGTGGCTAGAGCACTTTACGCAGTGGCTTGTCTCACTGGACCAAAGGACACAGGTTCAGTACTTGACTTATGCCTCTGGACTTCTGAAAGGGCACTGATATGGTCTTGCGCCCCATTCCTATCGCTAGATTGAAAAGATATGAATTTAAAATGTGAACTATTCAGAGGGTAAATAATTGTTTGGATGGTCACAGCCATAGAGTTGTGGTCAATGGCTCTATGTCTAGGTAGAGATTGATGACAAGTGGTATCTATCTTGGTACTGGTGCTCTCCAGCAACTTTATAGAGAACATAGAGGGATTGAGTGCACCCTCAGCAAGTTTGCTGATAACACCACACTGAGTGGTGCAATTGATACAATAGAAGGAAGGGATGCCATCCAGAGGGACCTGGACAAACTCGAAAAGTGGCACACGTGAACTTAATGAGATTGAACAAGGTCAAGTGCAAGGTGTTGCAATTGGGTTGGGGCAATCCCAGCTATGTGTACAGTCTGGGAGAAGAACTCATTGAGAACAGCCCTGTGGAGAAGGACTTGGAGCTTCTGAGGGATGAAAAGCTGGACGTGAGCCTGAAGTGTGCACTTGCAGCCTAGAAGGTCAACAGTAACCTGGGTGCATCAGAACAGAGGTGGCCAGCAGGGAAAGGGAGGTGATTGTCCTCCTCTACTCTGCTGTAGTAAGGCCCCATTAGGAGTACTGCATCCAGGTCTAGGCCCCCAGTTCAGGAAAGATGTGGAGCTGTTGGACTGGGTCCAGAGCAGAGACATGAAGATGATCAGAGGGCTGGAGCACCTATGAAGAAAGGTGGAGGTTATTCAGTCTGGAGTAGAGAATGCACCGGGGAGACCTCATTGCAGCTGTCCAGTGCTTAAAGGGAGCTTCTAAACAGGAGGGAGACTGACTTATTACATGGCCAGATAGTGATAGGACCATGGGGAATGGCTTTACACTAAAAGCAGGGAGATTTCAATTAGATATTAGGAGGAAATTTTTCCCTTAGAGGATGGTAAGACACTGGCACAAGCTGCCCAGAGAGGCTGTGGATGCCCCATCTCTGGAAGTGCTCAAGGCCAGGCTGGACGGGGCCCTGGGCAGCCTGAGCTGCTGGGTGGCAACTCTGCCCATTGCAGGAGGTTGGAACTGGGTGGGCTTTAAGGTCCCTTCCAACCCAAGCCATTCTATGATCTATCCCATCTCTTATCTTCCCATGCTATGGGAAGATAAATGTTAAATTTCCTGCTGTTGCATATTATATATAAATCATTAAATAAAATGCATTTTAAAAAAACACATTGAAAGTTAATGGTACAGTAACCATGGGACCCATATCTTCTGTCTGAAAAGTACCCAGTGATTAGGTGTTCTTTGCTCGTGCTTATCAGTTAATGTTTAAGAATTCCATGACAATGGCTTGATTTCAACAGTGGAGGAAACAGTGCCTCCACCAGAAAGCATAAACCTAAGACTCGCTACTGTTTCAAGGAGATGTTGGTTTGAATACCCTCAGGCAGAATAAGAATTGAACTGAGGCATCCCTCATTTTGTGAGGAATACTAATCACTGGTCTGTTGTAATTACTATCTAATCTTCTATCTGTGGTTTGAAAGAAGAGAATCTGGAGGGGTCTGGGGGGGTAGGGTATTTTATTTATTTACTTATTTGTGTTCCTTTGATAAATGTGTTGGCTGTGAGTTACAAATCAAGAGTGCATCCATGTAACACAGTGGGACATCAAAGCCTTGCAGAGAGGTAGAATTTTTTTTATCCTCAGTGTTTCTTATTTGTTAATTTAGAAGACTTGCCATTTAGCGTTCTGAGTTTTCCATATCACATTCTGAATGCCTGACCATTCTGATGCCTATTAAATAGATTCTGGGTATCTAATTTAAAGCTAAGGTTAGGCTTCTGTTATTGAGAAGTGAAACAGCTAAAAAGTTGGCTTTGCAGCTCTTGGTAATCTCTGTGCTTTGTGTTTAAAAGTCTTCCTTGAGGTACGACAAATGTTTGCAATAAAGAATGAGTTTCTGAATTCTAGGTTCATGGCTGAAGTATCACATGCCATATAGCCTATTGCTAGACAAATATTGATTAACTGGCAGTTAAAACCACTCATATATTTTGAATCACGTTGTCACCTCTTTCTGCAAATAACTGAAAATAAACTGAGCAATAAGAACTATGGAAATCACTATTACCGTGTATCTCTGTCACTCTCTACAGTAGTCCAACTGATAAACATTGAGGTTTTATCAGTTGCATTTTTTTTCAGTACAAACTACTACCTAGTTCTGAGTCAATGTACAAAAGATAGCGAAAAGAAAGTCTAACTTTGTCTGCGTATTGTCTTATATTTCTAAAACTTTGTTTAAAAGTATCAATAATTTGGGCATCGATTCTCATGCTGTTGTTTGAAGACCTGTCTGAAAAAACACAAAAGCACAGAAGTGAGCTGAAGATAGGGGAAGGAGATATGGAAGACAGCGTCATTAGGACTGGTTGTAATAGCTACATGAATTATTAAGATTGAGGATACCCTAGTACACTTGAAATAGTGAAAGGCATTGGCAAGGATATGGCTTTTCTGATCTGTAAGAGCTGTAAGAGCTGTCAGAGTGCTAGAAGTGATGGATAATAATTTCAGCTACCAGTCTGCTATCACCAGAATCATCAACAGTGAGGTGGGGAAATAGTGAAATATTCTGACAATTTCATACTTGTGTTTAGAAGTTGGATTTGGGGGTCAACTCTATTCTGTCTAAGTTTTACATTTAGGATCCTACTTTGCTTATAGGAATCTACGTCCTACAAGTAAAACAGTATTGTACATGGCACACTTAAAATGATATGAAAATATTTCTTAGTATAGCTTCTATCTGGTTCTAAATAGTGTATTTTCCTTTCCTGAATTCACACAGTCTGATCTACCAACTACTGTGTATATATGACCTGTATAATTCACTATCCCGAGCCCTTACTCAACCATAGATTTAAAAATTACAGTAGTCTAGGAGCTTCAGGAAGAGCACTTCCATCATGAACTTTAGCTTCTAACATCTCAAAATACTATCCATAATTACATACCAACTGAAGAGGAACATGTTCTTTTCTCAAAATATATGTAAATATAATTTTTCTTGAAGACAGTCTAAACAAGCTTTTCCTATTTTAATTTCCTTCAGGTAGAAGATACAGATCAGGACATCCAGACCAGAGGAGAAGATTCCACGTTCCTCCTTGGTAAAGAATAAATGTGATAAGCTAGCAGACTGAGATGGTGGGATAGTTGCTGTTGAGATTGGTTTTTGTCTGTGAGAGCTTCTTCTTACAAACTTTACAGAATAACTGAACCATATGACTGCAGAAGAAATGGCTCAAAGCTGAAGGTATTTAGTGTGTGATTCTCTCGCTATGTCTAAACGTGCTATGAGACCAGAGTCACAAAACTTAGGTTAACTGTACCAGCTGAAGCAGAGTAGTATCCAGGTGTAGCTACATAATTTTGTACCACTGACATTGGAAATTCTAATATACTTGTGCCACATCATAGGATATTCCTGACTATTCTAGTTTTGTATACTACAAGAGTTTGCTCATCATGAATCACGAGGAATATTCATGCTGAATTGTGGTTTGCATCTTGGGTAGATTTTATCTTAATCTTAAGGGTTGTACCGTTGGTACTGATATCTCTTGAAAAGTTTGAAACGTGGCATCGCTGGTGTAAATATCACCTGCCAGCAAAACAAAATGACCTTCCTGTAAAATGCACTGCTTTCTTGAAAGAGCCACAAACTGCTGTTGCTTTTGGTACTTCTAGTTAAACAGTTCTCTCATCTGCATGTGTGGAGTCAACCACAACATTGCTGAGGAGAGAAAGAATCTGAGTCTTGTCGTGCTCTACTTTGGCAATAAATAAATCTTATGAGAACCAGACTTTTTTCCCTGTCCAAAATTATAGTTCAAAGAATTATCTTTAAAATCATTTCTTTAAAAAAAGGACATATTTCACTTTGTGATTGAATTTCAGTTATACGTGCATTTAATTATAAAATTAATCAATTTGAAATAGAATTAACATAATAATAAATGTAAAATAACACAGCCTGTGTACTTTTTAACAGCACTGTATGAGAATATATTGGTAAACTGATAGCACGGAAGCCTCTCTTCACATCAATACTCGCGTAGTTTTTTGTAAAGAAACTGTTGTTTTTAGAGATTACAACATCCTTCTCACGTCTTCCCTTTGCACACCCATTCAATCAAAAGTAGTCAGAGGTACTTTGCTTAGTGACTGTCTTCAGGAAAAAAAAAACAGTTATGTACAAATTCCATTTTAAATCCTGTAGCGTAACAATTGTACCATAGAGAAAACGTATCAACACTTAGGTCAAATAGAAAGTGAGTAATGCACTTAAAACTTACCTCAAGGTGTATCTCAACAGTGTAATTGAAAATTGTCTTCACCTATGTAATCCTCAACAGTTTCATTTTCTTAGGTTTCTAGTGATCTTTTAATAGGGTTGACTCAAGTGCATGTTTATGGAACTGATTGGATTTCCTCTGTTTATGTGCTTTGGAATCATCATATCTTTAGTTTTGTACGTAAGCATTTTCAGTATATTAAGTTATATAATACTCTCTGTTCTCCTTTGTATGGGAAGTATACGATGAAAGGAAAATGAAAGCTTGGTAAGACTGAGCAGCAGAAATGAATAAAGAATATGGAAAGAGAGACAAGATGTTAAAAGGAAGTTTTAAAATCTGGTTCAGGATTACAGCTCAGTTACTGTAAAAAAACATTCAGTGCCTTCTGGCTGGCTTGAATTTGTCTACCTTTGGCATCCTATTATTATGTATTATATTATATTATACCTATTATTTTGTGTTTAAATTCCCTTGATGAATTTAAGGAAATTCAGAATACTTGGTATTTTTCAGGCACATGCGGCTTTCATGAGCAGTTCGAGTATTGAAGCTTTTCACAGGACTTTTTATTACTAGAACTGTTTCAGTGTTCATGTTTGTGTGTCTTATTTGGCTCCTCTGTCTTTTAGGTCACCCAGATGACCCTACTCAATACTGGAAGTGGATGAAAATATTATAATTTTCTTATGTGTATTTTTCTGATTGTAACCCAATAAATACATTCTTTCATACTCTGTGTGTAGCAGCAACCAAACAAATAAATTGACAGCAACACTGGATTTCTAATTCTATGAGAAAAATGAGCAGATGCAATTTTTACACAGTACAGTATCTGAGTTGCGTTGCAGGAATCCTTTCTTGATAGGGATATTCCTGCTTCCTTTTTCTCTTGATTCGTCATCGACTGCAATTGTACTACCTCTTTTTTCTTTTCTTTCTTTTTCTTTTTCTTTTTTTTTCTTTTTCTTTTTCTTTTTTTCTTTTTCTTTCTCTTTCTCTTTCTCTTTTTCTTTTTTTTCTTTTTCTTCCCACTCCCAAAGCTTTTGAAATAATGTGGTCTGAGTTTTATGGAAAGTTCTTTAGTTTCAGGAATCTCGTGTTTAATAGTGTATTTGAAAAGAATGCCACTATGAGCCAGAATTTCTTAGTAATTCCCCTTTCAATTCTGATATGAGGAAAGATTTCTGTTGGCCTCAATAAAAAAAATTAAATACAGTTAGAGTGGGAGTTTTGCTGTGCTAGTTGTGGTATGATATGAATTGTTGGTAATAATTACCCTGATCACTGAAGAACTGTTATACTCAGAATCTGTGTTGTTTTTTTTCCTCCTAATACTAGACTATAAGCAGAAGCTGCTGTTATTATTTCCAGGCTAAGGTTTTTTCCCACCTGGAATCATAGAGCCAAAATAGAAGGAGGAAGCTGAAAGATAAAGGGACCATTTTTCTGTGTCACTGAACTTTTAATTGGTCAGAGTACCACAAAGCTTATGGACTGTAGAAGGAATTTATGTACAGAAAAACAGCCTTTAACTTCCAACCTAATAGTGTTGTGTTAATAACTGGACCATAGGGTTACTTTGAACTGGTAAAACAGATGTGGATTTGAAGTGAGGGGATCTATATGAATTAAAAAGAAAAAGCAAGAAAAACATTTCTTGCTTGATTAGATTGCTTGCCATCTTCTCTAGTCTTTGTGAAGCATAGCTGCCTTTCACCAAATGTTCACTGAAATTGTGCATTTATTTATCAGCTCCTCTTCTGAAGGAAGGTTCAGAGAACATTCATTAATGTTAGCAATTTGGTCTACCTCGACTCAACAGAAATAGTGACCAGCAGGAGACGTTTTGCTGCCTGGTTTCACAATGGATGTGTCTCATTACCATGGACTTGTCCAGCGATCACAAGACTTTGCATGAACCTGATTACCATCACCAGACTTGCTCTGCTCTTGCTCAGGTACTGAGGGCCTGCGCCCTCACTGTCCCTGCCCTTCCCTTGTGCAGCAGCCCACATTTACTACTCTGTGGCAGTGGGGCTTAAGGCCCAAACAGCACACGTGGTCAGGAAGTCTGACTGCAGGTATCATAGTAACCGGATGAGGTAAAACTAATAAATATGGTCTGTGGAACAGCTTGCAGCTGAAAGCAGCTTTAAAAACTGAAACAGTTACACCAGCAATGTCACTGTAAATCTCTCTCTAGTTAGGAGCTTGCTTTTGTTGCTTTCATAGACTTTAGAGCTGACATCCAGACCTTTCTTACCCGTTAACTAGTGTTTCAAAATGTGAAGCTTGTTCAAAACTTTGAATTTTGTTTGTTTAAAAAAGATGGTCTTGCAACCAATACTCTTAGAGCTCTACTGGCTTCTGCTGCTTTTTGAAGTTCTAGGTAGAATGTTAGGTGCTAAGTTTAACCAGCAATGTCTTCAAATACGAGGACTTCGTACCTGGAAACTTGTAGTTAGTTCCCTTAGGGCCCTGTAGTGCTCAAGGGATCACAAATTGAAGTGTTGTCTGTAGAAGACAAAGAGTCAGCTGGCAGAGTACTATGAGTACTCACCCACCAAGTATGTTTTTTCATGTTATCGCAGAATTAAAGACTAGTGGTCTGGGTTTTTTTGGCAGGGGGTTGGTTGTTTTGTTTTTTTTGCTTTTTTGGTGGTGGTGGTTTTGTTTGTGCCAACTGCAGAAATAAATACAATATAAAGGAAAAAAAAAAACCTACATTCTTAAAAGTGTTGTTGTTCAGGTTGGGAATGAAAACCAAGTGTTGGCCCTCATCTCCCTGTTCTGGTAGCGCACAACTGAAAATTCTCAAATATCAGAGTGCAGACAGGACTTCAACTGTAGTAATTTCAAGTTCTGTCTTCCATACCTCTGCATGCTATAGATATGTTGTAGACTGGGACCTAAGGTCTACACTGACTGCAGGGTTTCAGTCACAGTGTGGCATTCTACCTTAGGTGTTCATATTAGATATCAAAATTGCATTTCATCAATAAGCATCATCAAAAGACTCTCCCAGTGGTTTTGAACTACTGCTCACTAGTCCCACAGAGACGGATTTGATTTGTTAATCTGATACATTCACAAACCTGAAAAATGCATTATCTGGGGAAACAAGATACACAGGATATGAAGGATACCTACAGCTTCTAATAATTTTAGGATTTATTGTTGTTGTTAGTACTTTTTATTCTCTGGTAGTTGTTATTTAAAGCACTTATCAAGTGACATTAGTGGTCATATAGACAAAAAGCTACATGTTCAAAGTCAATATACTAAACCAAGGCGTGAATTTTAGCTTGAAATACATTGATATTCCAAATGTATTCATGTCCTCTTCTCCATGCCAGAAGACACACAAAATACTAGACACAGAAACCAATCCTGGGTATGATATGTCTGACAATGCCCTGAAGGCTTATAAATATAGAATAGTGCCCTCTGTCTTCAATATTCAGTAGACAGCTATGTAGCTGGCCTTTGGACTCTTCTTAAAGAGCAAAACTGTACTGTAAGAACTGCTCTGACCTGAGATGTGATTTTTGAATGTGTTGTAGTTAGCTCTAAATGTCACTAGTCAGAGAAAGCAATCATAGTTCTTAGAACTGTGATGAGAAACTTGTATGTCATTTATGGCATATGGAACACTTAATTTAAGGTAACTGTTCAGGAATTACCTTTATCAGATCCAGCTGTATTCTAGTCAAAAGATTGTTTGTTTGTTAATAGCAGAGGCCTAGCGGGCTCTGTATTAACTTGCTGAGAACAATTTTCATTTGTGATGGAGATGCAGCTCATCTAAGAGGCTGCAAATGTGCATTGCTATGCTTTTTGATAATCATCTTTGGCCTCTGGCATACTTACCCATCAGATCCTTAAGTCCTAGTCTACTTTCTGCTGGAGGGCCTTCAATTTGTGTGAAGTTCATTCAGGTTTGAGGCATTCTGGTGATGAGGATATATCTCTTGTGAGGTAATACGCATATGAAAGATCACCAGGTTTAAATGTGTTGCTTACTGAATACGGTGATAATCCTAATCTAAAACGTCTTTGAGCAAATTACAATGCTTACGCCTTTGAGAATGCTTTTGTTTTGTAGGTGTTAGATAATTTCTCCTCTGCCTCACCAGTGCAGAGAACAGTCTCTCTGCACATCTGGGTTTGGCAACTTCGAGACTCCTCTGCAAGTCTTGACAGTGACTGTGGTTTGTGCTTTACATAAAGGTTACGTTTTGAATGATTTCCTGAAGTAATTGAACAAAAGTAGTTAATAACCTGCAAATTCAGCTGTCTTTTACTTTGAGAACAGACTTCTATTCCGTTGCATTAGTGGTTACTGTGTTAATTCTTGATGATAAATAGTTCTGCAAGAAATTCTTGCTCCAAGTGAGTAATGTAAAAATAGCATTAAAAAAAAACCATTAAGTGCTAGTAGGAGCCAGTTTGTGTGTCTTAGCACCTGCCTGTTGGAACTAAGAAAGAAATCCCAAATTTCTGATTATGCATTTGTTTATTCTAACATGCTATTGTTTGATCACTCCTCCACCTTATCCCTCCCTCCCCCTGATGAACACCCCCATCTGTCTGTAGAAAGCCCAAACTAGCGAAGCTGATAGTTTGTTGTTTTAGAAATGAGGATTTGAAAGACACACACACACACAAAAAAAGCTTCTCTTCTGTTGCTTGTGCTCCTGGAGTGCAGTGATTCAAGGGGTTGTTAACTGCATATGTAATGCTAACTAGGGGCTCCAGCTGCTACAGCCTGCTTTTGGATTTTGAGAGGTGTCCAGCCTGCTGAAGGATGAGATGCATTCGCCTTTCCATGTGCTAGACATGATACAGCCTCCAAAGAGGAATGGTGTCAATCCACCACTGGTTATAATTCCAGGCATGTGAGGGTAGCATGTGTGAAGTTCCTATAGAGACACGGAAGCACCTTCCTCCTGTGCAAGATTCCTTGTTCTTTATGACTTCCTTCAGATCTCTGAGAGGCCATGGGGAGGGTGGTTTTCTTTCCCGCATTCAGCTGGTTTTAGATTGGGTCCACCAAAAAAGGCGATATATCAGTGTGAAGGTAATTTTACAGAAGAGGATTAAAGGAAGAGTGAGAATATGAGAATATTGCTTGAAAAACAGAAATTAAGGGTTATGTTTGATTTTAGATGCCTTGCGCAAATGTCTTCAGATTAACCGCATCCTTTTAGATGCGTTAGGCTGACAGTGCTGGGAAATTAGCCCAGACCTGACTTCTGGTAGGTGTCCTGACTGCTGGGCTACAACTCGCATGACAGATTGCATCCAGCACAGTAGGCTGCAGAAAGGAGTTAATGGAAAATAGAATGCTTTGATGTTCACTTCTGGTGGGCTGGTCCTCCTGTCTAAAGGCTAAACAACTATTGTCCTCGGTAGGAGTTTTCTTTATGAAAAGCTCTCACAAAATCTGTCATTTCCAGTTTTGTTTTCTGAGGCTGTGGTTTGCTCTATTTCTACATTGCCAGCAATGTTTGCGAGAGTGAGTTTTAATTTTTGAGCCTCTAACTTCAGATGCCGCGGACAGAACCATATTTCTCAGAAATTGCTGAGCATCTGTCCTCTTCTGCTAAAGCAGATGCCTCAAAAGTATTTCCATTAGAGCACCATAAACGAAGGCACCTAAACACTGCCTCCTTTCCTGAGAAATGGGGCTAAGCACTGCCGAGATGCACCTTAGAAAGCAGGCTCAGCTAGAATTAAAATGGGGGGGAGGGTAAGGAGAGTGAGAGCTAATACAGTAACAGCCTATGATTAGAAATCTCAACAATGACAGTGAGTTCTGTTTAATTTCTAACTGCTTAAAAGCAGGCCTGGGGAAATGCTCTGCTTAGAAATGTCA
>JANHGO010007650.1:0-56424 GCA_024606505.1 Aquila spilogaster
TTTGATTTAATCAGACAGATATTATATGTTAAGTATCAATTGATTATTAAAAGCATATTTGCTGATGCTTCCAAATCCACGTAATGACGCATAAACAGTTATTTACTGCACAGCTATTAAAACTCAGCAACTTGACTTGCTTTTTACAATCAGTATTTATTTAACATGCAATGACCATCCTATCCCATTAAAACCAAATGTGTTAACTGTGTTTTGGGCATTTAATTTTAAAGCTTTTCTTACCATAATATCAAATGATTACAAAAAGCCATTGTCTTAGCAGGCAGTTGATGCTATGCAAACATATTTTAGAAGAGTCACATTTTGATAACCTGCCATGATGTTTCTCTGGGTCATGATAGACAAACCATAGGTGCCTGTAGTAAAGCAGAACTTTTTGATAATGTAGTGGAGTTTGAATTTTAAAGTCCCTGTATGACCTTGTGTCCTCTGAGAGCTTGAACACCCCAATTTATGTCCAAATCTCCTCAGACGTAGGATATTGAGGGTTCCTGACCCGAGCACAGTCCAGCTTTCCTATTTGGGGAAAGCAGATCTGCTCTTTACCACAGGTCTCAGGATGTTTAATGCCATAGGTAGAGTCTTAAGAGCGACAACTTTCTTGATATATTAGCCTGTGGAAAAACTAGACTACTTAGGAAAACTGGGAGTAGTTCACAACCAAACTGTCTTTTGTCTTCCTTTTTTCCTTTCTTATTGCAGGCTTGGAAGCTCCAGCAAATATGCTCTCAGTAGTTCCCTTACCATTAGGATAGCTGGGGCAGAGAATCCTGTAGAGGCTGAGTACTTCTCTGTAATGTAATTATGAGCTTTGTGAAACGTGGTGGTGGTTGGCATAGGTGTTGTGTTGTGCAGCAGCGATGCTTGGCATGCAAGGCTGCTTGTGAAGCAATTGGGATGTTTCTCCATTCAATTCCTGGAAGTCCTCTCCCTCTGCTCTCTTCGCTCCCAGGCCTGGAGCAGCTCAGTATGTGTTTTCCTTCCTTGCCAGAAGATGGTTGAAGGCTCCATGGTAGGGCATGTGTTCCATCTGCCTGCCCTTTCTGGAGTCTGCAGAGCTTTCTTGCAATTCCCGTATGCTTCAAAGCAAATAAATAAATATTTGCAGAGTTATTAAAGATTTATTGAAAACGCCATATATTTAAACCATCTTGTGAAAAAATAGATGACTGAATATTTATTATTTACATGTTAGGTATCTTCTACATATTTATTTATTCCTCCTTAATCTGATCCATGTTTTATAAATATTGCAAAAGACCCGTCAATAATATAACAGGTTTTCATTAATCCAGAGGAATAATTAGAAGACATTTAGGATAATATTGCTCTGTACAAATATTGCACGAGCCTGTGAAGAGAGAGGTTTTGAACAGCAGCTGTCATCTGTGTAGCTGGGCCATACACGAGAACTCCTCACCATGTCAGGTAGGGGCTGGCAAGCGCCTTGGATTCTTTCTGTGTGCCTTCTCCCATCACAGGGGCAAGCAATTGCCTTGCAAAGAGATCCTTGGAGTGACAAGCCTCCTTCTTTAGGGGAGGACTGCAGCATTTAATCATTTTCTTGTGAAGCAAGACGGTCTCCCACTTGGGATCACTCTAGATTTGCACATGGCATAGCAGCGTGGCAGAGGCAGGGTAGTTGTACAATTGCCCTTGCAGGTGTCCCAGAGCCCTTGCCCTATGCTGACAAGTCTACTGGTCAGTGTTAAATTTTGCCCAGGGCACGCATAATAATCTTTACCAGGAACAATCTTGTGAGCAGGCGATCAATTATTGTGTTTTGAAAAATGATAACAAGCTTCTATTTGTACTAATATTTCGGGATCATGAGGAACCATCACCCATAGCTGCTTATTCCTTACTCTTTCCCTACTGTTGCCTCAGTTCAGAGGTTTCTGTCTCCAATTGTTGTGCTTGGAATCATAGTTTTTTTTAAAAAAAAAAAAAAAAAAATAAAGGAAAGAAAAAGGGTTGTACTTTGCTTTGTTCTTTCCCTAGTCCTTTTAAAACTATGCTCATAAGGCAAAATTAGCAGTCTTATTCCCTACGCTGTATTCATTAAGGCTTTGACCTTCTTAATGTTAAACTTTCACTGGAGGGGACTCTCCTGGCTTCTTCACTATCTGTAGCACAGAGTCTTTAATGTCAGAAGTGCAGAAATATTTGAGCCCAAGTCTCATCTAGTCCAACCACCTGTGTCTGACACTTTGAAAGAAGATTCTAGGTGTGTGAAAGATGCTCACACCTCGACTTTGAGATCATACACCTAGTTGAAGAGAGAACCTAATCCTTAGCACAGATCAAGCTGTGAAGTAAATGAGTTGTGGGGAAGCTGTTAATTGATTATTACAGCCATGTAGTTTGGGGTTTTTAAATAAATAACCTATGAGTGGCTAGATCTAAACAACCACTCTTGTGGAAATACTGCCGGCATGGCTGTAAGCTCACAAGGGGCAAGACAGTCTCTCTTTGCGTGTGCCTCAGTGTTGTGCAAGATCACCTCAGCTATTTTGGGAGCAGAATAACCATGTGTGGGAAGACGTCCCGTCAGATTACTTAGCTGCCTGGAGAAGCAGAGCACAGTAGCTTGATCAGCATGCCGTACTAATGTGTCCACACTTTTTCTAGGACCTAAGTTAAATCATTCTGCATGGCACAGACATTTCTTTTGCTATCCTGAGCCTAGGGCCAAGCAGCTCTTGCCTTTAGACAATGCAGACTACAAATCTTAATGAACCTGGTTTGAGCTCCACCCCTTATACAGAAATACTACTTAGCGTTATGTTCCTAAGTCTACAGCAAACAAACCGCAGCATTCTTTGAAACTTTCAGTGGTCCTATGCAGGATGCAATTTGATTGTTGTTTGGCAGGGGGCAGAGGGTTGTTTGGCTCACTGGGGTTTTTTTGGACTTAGTTGACTAATGCAAAAGAAGACAGACCCAAAGATTGGGGCTGAAGGAATTGACTGTAACATTTGGCTAGCATAAGCAGCCAGCCTGTCTTTTGCCTGAGGAAATAGTGAGACAGGGAGCATTACAGACTTTATGTAAAACCCTAATAGGAATAGGACTTAGGGACATCTTATTCCCATGGCACTGTTAAGCTCATTATTTCACCTCTCTGTCTGTTATCCCCGCAGCAGTTTTTCCTACCTCCTTGTTGTTCAGAGCCTTTAGAAGAACACCAACTCTAATTTTCAATCATTATTTGCTATACATTATCTCACGATCCTTGCTGAAGTCAGGCCTGGACTATTTTAGGCATCCTAACTATACTAAGAAGGAGCTAAGGCATAGTGATTTGACCAATACCGCATGTGATGTCTCCAGCAGAGCTAATAGCTGAACTTCAGTCTCATAAGTATCTCCTGAGTTGTCAGGCAGAACTCCATCTTCTCTTGCTCTTTCATTTCAGTTTTAACAGATTGACAACACTAAATCTATGCCTCCCTCCAAAACGTCACTGCCCAAATGAATAGTCAGAGAAGAAAGAACTAGGTGTACATCCTTGTCCTTGCTTTCAAAGTCCCTGTTTACCATTTTACCATTTACTGATTACCATTTGAGCTGCTTGTCAAATCTTTTGCCTGTGTGGCTTGGGAAGTGACATCCAGCTGCCTTGCGTTTTCATGTCACCTTGCCTAGTAAGGTGCAGTCCCAGTTGGACAGCACCTGGTCTTTCTTATGGTTTTCGCTGAGCATTTGTTATGGCAGATCAGACAGCCGAAAAGGGGGCCCTTGACTGGATTGAAGGAGAATCCCAAAGAGTCAGAAGGTTTGCGACGATAAGCTTAAAAACACAATGAACTTTTCTCAAAGGAATGACAGGAAGTTCTGAGCTTGTACAGGAGTAGGTTAGGATTTAGCCTGGCTTAAGTGGGATGGAAGGCAAACTGTGCTTGCAGCAGGAGATGAGCAGGGTTTGGAATACAGAATGGGAGAGTTTGATCTGAAGCTTGGGGGGGAAATGTATTAAGCATATAAAAAAGCAGTGGACAAATGAGGACAGCCTCTGCAGAAGGATCGTAGAGAGATGGAATGGGAAAAAGTGTGACCTCCTCCAGGGATGAAAGGTGAAAATACAGTTGCTGGTTTGGAAACAGTAAAGACTGTGGATCAGTATCATAGTCCTACAGGGTGCTTAGTGCTCTAATACAGCTCACAAAAAGGTTTTTGCACTGAATGTCATCAGTCTTATGGACAGCAGGGGAGCTACTCCATTAGGTGAGAACATGGCCCAGCAGCATAGTCCCTTATCGAGCTGAAAGCCCTTGGGCCCCATTCTCAAACTGGCAAAATAAGAGTAGGGAAAGCAGCAGAGCAGGCTGTCTTATTCCAGAAAATCATGTCATCAGCCAGGGCATGGAAAAACTGTACAGGCTTGGATGCTTTTAGAACATCCATCTTCTCTTTTAAGCCTGGTCCCACACAAACCTCTCCATCTTTCCTGTTCTTTTCCTTTGGCCATGTTGCAGCAGGCTGACTTCTAGCACCCAGTGATGTTTACATTTCAGCCCACCCTGTGAGAGGATTGGGATGGATGTGTCATGAGAGGTGGTGAGTGACAGCAGGGCGGCAGTGGAAGGAAAGACTTTTATTTTTTTTACCTTTTTTTTTTTTTGGAATAGCTTGCAGCTGTCCAGTGTCTTTCCATGTGCTCTATGTATGGGGAAAACAGTAATTTTGGCAGTAGGAATACCTTAATGAAAAATCAGTTTTTTTCCCTTTCCTGTTCAAAATCACTCTGCGAAAGAAGGGAGGGGAAACCAGTTGCAAGAGCCCCCACCATCTCCCTAGCATGGTGGAGGGGCAAGTAATAAAGTAGGAGAAACTCTGCATAAAAAATGCATCCCAGCATGAAGCAAAGGAGACTCTGTGCGCAGAGGTACATTGGCATTAGAAACTGGAGAGAACACACATTGGCATATTCAATGCGTTGGCTTTTTTGGCAAACGGCTGAGCTTGGATTAATAAAATGTTCAGATAAAAATCAGAGTTTTATTAAAGTGTGCTCACACAGCGGCAGCGCCCGGCCGCGCTCCTGGAACGTGAGCTGGAAGCCTGCCAGCTGTGCTCAGGAGTGCTGCTTATCATACCTGATAAGAAGGTCCTGCTGCGTGAGAGTGTGAAAGAGAGCGGGAGCGGACGAGAGGAGGAGGAGGAGGGGAAGCTGGCAGCAGCCTGCCTGCTTCTTGGCCCAAGCCTTGCTCTGAGCCCACTGGCCCGTGAGGGTTTGCCCCCTATATAAATCCAGTGCACGTTGGAGGAAAAGCACACAGAGGCTTCCAGGAGAACAAACAAGGCCAATTGCTCTCGCTGCAGCTCCTCTCGCCTTCCTCCGCTCCCCCCGCTCGCCGTTCCACAGCTAGCTCCCCGCCATATTTTAAACAAGACTTTTTCTTTACTTTGTCTCTTCTGTGTCAGCTCGCTCAGTGCCAGATCTCAAAGCTAATTAAAAGGGGCACGGACTGGGCTTACATTTTTTCTTTCAGTAGTGAGCTGTTGGCAGAGATTCTGAGCTGCCAGGAGTGGGGACTGTGAACAGCAAGTTGGTACCAACGAGGGAGTGGGAAGCCAAAAACTTCCCTAGATCCTCTGAGCAGGGAAATGAATAAAGCACAACCGTAAGTCCTTCAACAGATAATGCACAGGCCTGCAAGTGCAGCGTGTCTCTCAGTCCTTCCTTACATACTTTGCTCAGACTTTGCATCGCAATTAACTCTTTTAGCCTGTTCCTACTGCTTTGTGTTCACAGAATGTGCCCATGATCCTTGTCTCCACCATGTTGCACTCTCATGCCTCATGTGTGGAAACATGGCAAAATCTGCTTTCTAAGAGTATCAGGCTCCTCCAATTTCCTAGCAAAAATGGGTACAGTGGATCTCAAGCCAATGCCGGAGAATAACTGGAGAAAGTAAATGTTGAGCTTGCTGTAGCACCAACTTACCTCCACGGATTGTGCTTGCCACATCCTGGAACGGGAACTATAACCTGTTAGTTGCCAGGTTGGTCACTAAGCAATGCGTCGCTAAGCGATGACACTTGATTTTTAAGGCAAGGGAGAAGGAGGCTGTTGTTGGGTTAATTCATGCATTCAGGAAAACTGTAGATGATGGACAGGATATTGGTATGAACATGCTACTCTACAATAATTTTCCTGGCCAGCTTCCAGCGTTTATGCTAAACGTAGTGTAGAGAAGAATAGTAGCCTTCAGACATCTTACTTAGACTATCCTTTTGGGTACAGTACTTTCAATTTTTAAAAACACAGTGCTGTTCAGCCTTGGTTTGTCTTTAAACTGAAGGCCTGTTGTGTCCTTGATTTCAAAGAGCCTTAAACTAATATGCTTAGGCTTAGTATGAATTAAGAGCTACCAACTTTGTTGAATACCTCCAGCATGGCATAATGGCCACCTGGTACTAATTAACAATTCCCAACTGTGTCTCCATCCTAGTACCGCACCTTGTGAGTCACCTGCACTGGATTGTCTGGGAAGCTGTTCCTTCTGCTTCACTAATTCAAGTATCCCAGCTAGAGGTAGGGCATGGGGAAGAGAGTGCAGAAAGCAGCACAGGCTTTGCCTCATCGCAGAAACTGCTTTTAGCTCATCTGTGTAACCTTAGCAAGGGCTGCACCCTCTGGGATAAATGATGCTGGCATTGTTCTCCCTCCGCTTATTCTGCACCATTGTAAAATTCCAGGTGAGTGGCTGGCTTTTCTGTCTTCATCCTCTAGCATTCATGTTGTGTGTGTGCCAGCAAGGGGAGAGCTGTTAACATGTTTGGGATTACCGTGTATCCACACCACTGCTCAGAGACTCTCCTCAAAGCTGGGCAACTTTCCAGCACCTCATCTGCCTGCCTGCTGCATCTAGACCCTTACCTCCCGCTCTCTCCCCTCCACTGCCCGCCCCCTAAATGCGTTTGTGCTGACGGGCCCATCTTTCCTCATCCACAGACAGGAGATGTGATTAGAGGGAATCTAATTTGTTTGGAGTGCTCTGGCGATGGAAGGAAATTATTCTGCAGCAATATTTGCAAATGCATTCATCATGGAGTCCCTGGCAATCCGTCACCGTGAGCTGATGACTTTGTGATCTTCATGAAGGTCTGATTAAAAGTGCTTTCTAATGATCAGCCCAACTTCCCATCCTAGTCCTCCCAGACAAAAGGAAGGAATGAGTATAGAGGCCAGCCATGCGCCATCCATCCTTTGTGTGCCCTCAATTCAGGCTAGACGTAAAGACCTGGTCAGATGACACTGAACTGCTACCACAATCTGAGATCCTTCAGTTCTCGTTTCCTCTTGTGTCCAACAGCCTCATAAAGAATTGGCTTTTTTATGTTCATCGTATTCAAGTCTTCTGCCTTGCCCAGGGTGAGGAGCAGATTTACATAAGCTCTGGAGCTCTCTCTGTACCAGAAGTACAATCTCAGATACCTTCTCAACTTGACTGTCTTGCAGACAGCAAAATTACATGTACAGACGCCAGAGCTTGGTCCCAGTCAAGAAATGCAGGAGAGGGGGATCAGGATCCAGGGAAAGGGAACAACGGTTTAGGTGGGGCTTGCGTGGTGTAGCAGGGTCTCACTGGCAGCACAATCCTGAATATTGCGCAGCCTCGTGGCTTCTTTTTTATCCTGTAATCATTTGCAACAGTTCACAGACCTCCTTAGCCAGCTGTATTTGGGATGGGGTTACAGAATAGGAGAGAAGCTGGGATGTTGTACCGCAAAGACAGAGGCCCAAGGCTAGCCAACAGGAGAGCAAAGAGAAAGGGGCAATTACACAAATCATATGTTGGGCATGCAAGACTGGACAGGCTCATCTGATGTCAGCAAGGCTTGAGGGGGTGGCATGCCTGTGTAGACCCTACCTTCGCATCCAGAACAAATGGCGAGTATGTACATCTTGCTTTGTGTTGGGTGTGCTGTTTGTTTTGTTTTAACTGAACAAAATAGGCTTGTTTATGTGGTGAAGTCATGTGCAAATGGCAGCCCAAAAAACCAGGTGAGAAAACCAGGACAGGGTAGAGCTAAACCACTGTAAACTGTGCTTCCAGTGTACTGAGGAGCATACCCAGTGTGTATGAGCCTGGCCTTCCACTCGTGGCTTTGTCTGTGGCCTGAAAAAATCGTGTATCTAGTTGTCTCTCAGACTTCTGATTTTGATCTGGTGAATCCATAACAGATATTCTACTGTGGCCTTGTGTAACAACTTTTCTATCAAGCCCATACTTTGATGGGAAGCTATTCTACTCCTAGATGTTGCAGTAGGTCCCATGCAGGAGCAGGGCCATTCCCATGCTTCTACTGGCTTCAGTCCAGGTTATTGTGTTGGGGCCCCGTTCTCATCCTCTCCCTTTGCTAGCCTGCACTTCAGCAGTAGCTGATCTGGGTTCATTAGATATGTAGCAAAATTACTTGCAATGGTGTGCCCTTCCCCAGATTTGCAAAACGCAGCTTTCCACCATTTTGTGATCTGCTTCCCTTTTCCTCTTGTGGGTGCCCTTTGTCTTGGGAGGTCTGTGTGACATTTGCTTAGTCCAGTCTCTTCCACCATGACTTGGCACTGTGAATATCTTCCTCCATCTGGCTTTGAATGTGACTCAGACTCCCTATTGTACTAGTATGTCCTAGTGCGTGGTTAGCGTGGCAGAGTGTACTAATAGGCTCTGCTGCCAGTCTAATTCGGTGTCACCCATGGCATGCCCTTCTCTCTGCTGCATCTTTGCAACCCCTGCAGAGTTATCTTTGAAGGCTGATGTCTCTGCTTGACTGCTGTACACTGCTAAACCAGTTCGGTTTAGTCTAACCTCTAAACTTAAGTCTCTACTAAAAGATTACCTTACCACGTATTTATTTTGTCAGGGACATAAGAGGAAAATCGCAGCCCACTACAGGAAAGTGTGTGCATGTCACCCTGCTTAGACAGCTTTTTCCCCGCCTTGGAGGTGGGAAGGTCACTCGGAGAGGCCACATTTTTATGCTTGTGCTGAGGACTTTTGCCCCACCTGGGTTTTTTTGGCTCTTAGCAGTATAATGCAACAAGGTGTAGCTACCAAGGCCCATTGAGCTCAGCAGGTTCAGTGTTGTATATAAGCATGGTGCCTCTATTTGGCCTGATTACTATGCACGTACCTTGGGCTCAGCTAGCTCAGAGTCCCCACTACTGGGGAGCTGTTGAGTATAAATACGAGTAAAAGTGGTTTGCCTGGTTATTATCTGGGGTAATAGTTTATCAGTGTTGTGTAAACAACATGCAGGTGAGATGATCTACGTACTCTTTTACAGCAGGGTGCTTGTCTGTGCATAGAGACATGAGAACTGTGAAGACCTGTGGATTATTAGTCACCCACGCCTTGTGCCTTAGAGAACATGGATTCTGTGCGAGGGCAGCACGTAACCCCTAACTGGGGAGCATTTTCCATTACGGCTCTGATACAGTTTCTATTCACATCGAGCCTTAAAAACATCAGAGACATCATTTCTTGAAATGCTATGTTTCTTGACCCCTCTTGAAGCGAAGGCGTGCTTGCCTTGCACGAGTACTGGGAGATGGCTCTGAAGCACGAGGGAGGGAGGGCGGCAGGAGGAGGACTGGCTGGGGCGGGTGCTCCTTGCTCCAGCCCCGCTGCACAGGGAAGTGGTCATAACTTGCAGCATCATTGCAGCAGAGCTGAGTTTAAAATTGTCTAAAGGTGTTGTAGCTCTGTCCAGTAGCCCTTCCACATTTAAAAACACGTACCGGGCTTGTTGAGAGCAGTTGTTTTCCTCAGATATTGCTACAGCTCATTGTCTAACCCACCGTCTGTTCAAGATGCTCTAGACTTTCTCCCTGTCTTAGCTGGGCAGTTAAGGGTTGTTTTGCGACACCTGGGGTAGACTCCAAACACCTTGATCTCTCACTTCATGAGGAAGGTGCTAGAATTGATTCCATGCTCCCTCACCTTCCACAGGGTACAAAATATTTCACATTGACACCAGCAGGAGATACGGTCCCCTCTTGCTTTGAAGAAAGAGCATAAGTACAGAGCCTGCTTATCTTGTACCTGGTGTCCTCTGACTTCTGAGTTTCATTTTCCCCACACGCACAGAGCTATGCTTCCTTTAGGCATGAGGGTCTAGACTCCTGAATTAGATTTCATGCACAACTTTCTCTAACACTTAATGAAGCTGTCTCTCCTTTCAGCCAGGTTCTGTGTCACAGGCTGGAGGATCATGCTGACAGATGGGAAAGAAATAAGATTTAGAAAGAAGTTGATGCTAAACCAGAGAGAAAGGGTTAGGCACTGCAGTAAACCAGGTGGCCAGTAGGAGCTCTAACCTCTCCTTTTGTTAAACTAGCTATCTGGATGAACAAGCATGAGGTTAAAGAAGCAAATACCTCTATATGTGTGGATCTGCAATGGATCCAGTAGCAGCAGAATCCCCACAGTAACATTTACCAGCTTCTCCCTATTGCAGATTCGAGTTCAGCATCATAGATGCCACTTTTAATGTCGGAAGCTCTGCTTGTTTTAAAACATAAAAATGAAGGCACAATGTAAATAGCGATGAGGAAAGCTGCCAACTTGCTTGGACCATTAGGCAACCTTGACGTTCCCAGAGACAACCCAGTGGGCATTTTCTAATGCTTTACATGTTGCATATGCAGTCTTTTAGCTAAGTTGTTATGCAAGGCATATCCTCGGTAAAGTTCTTCTAACAGAAGTACTCGTACTTGGTTTACTGTGTGCTGCCTCCACATGCCTTCCAGGGAAAGGGAGCTAAGGACTGATCAATTTTTCTCAGTGGAGGTGGATAGAGTGCTGTTGTGTGGTGGATATGCAATCAGGGCAAGGGTTTTGGAAATGTCCTTCAAGAGACAGCACTTCATGAACCTAAGCAGTGGGGTACACTGAACAGAAGAAACAAACTGGAAAGCCGTGCTTGACCAGGACTGTTCTAGGTAAGGTGTGAAGCCTGGAGCAACGAAGTGAGCAATGTGTAGAAGCAGAGAGAATTGTATGTATCTAAAGTGAAAATTAAATAGTCTAGCAATAATTCAGCAAACCCCTGTTCTCCACCCACTCAATCCCTTGCTGGCAAATATTTCTAGCCACGTTATCATCACTGAGTGGATTTAATATAAAGGATTGTGCAGCAGAGTAAACTTTCCTAAGAAGATTGGAAGTTAGACGTTCCCCTAAGTCCCGAAGAGAAAGCCTGGGCAAAGACACTAATATTGCCATAGGCCTGGCACCAAAGTAAAATGTATTAAGTTGGGGTGTGGATCTTTGCTCTTGACCAAATGACTCTTGGCTTTTATCTCTCATATGCAAAATGACATTAGGACACTGGATTGCAGCACAAAATTTGGTAGCCAGGTCTGAGGCAGGGAGGAGAAGGGTGCACTCAGTCAGCAGGGTCGCTCGCTGTGCCCTAAGCATTTCATTTATTTATGAAAGTACAGTTTTCTGGAGAGCTGTAAGGACTATCAAAGCCACATGTGTTTGATTACAAACTCTGGAAGAAAAAAGTTTTGTTCCCAGCCACCAACAAAGGGCTGGGACCCAACTTGTATGCAGTTACTGACACTCCCAATGAATTTTGTACCCTCCCTCGTGCCTTGACATACACTGTGGCAGAATTAAAGTGTGCTCAGAGGCAGTAGGTCCTGTCCTTGTCAACTGGGGAGAGACTGCAGCCCCTCTTCAGAGCCTTGACACAAACTGAAGGGGGGGTTTCCCAGTACCTTTCCTGCAGCCCATGTCTGCCCAATTAACTGCCAAGGCAGAGAAATTAATTCATATAGGTTGAAGTTTTTATGTGCAGAAAGTATTCCTGTAGGGCAAAAGAAACATAGGTATGTTGAAAATGAGCTTTTCTGGGAGGGAGAACAACATCAGTTCTTCCGGGGAAAAAAGAAAATTGGGTTTTCCAAGGGGAAATTTGAAACAAACATTTTAGTTCAAAAACCAACGTTTTGACTGAAAATATTCCATTTCTGTTTCTTGGCTTAAAAAAGGAGAAACAAAATGATAGCTCGAGTGGAAATGTCACTTTGTCACGTATACTTTTATTCCATTCCAAAAAAAAAAAAAAGGTAGGAATATGACATTTTAAAGCAAAACAGAAGAAAAAATTGTCACTTTGAATCTCCTCCAAACTTCAGTGGGAAAACTGACAGCTTTTTGACAGAAAAGACTATCTCAAAAGATTTTTTCAGCTGAAATTTTGTGAAAGAAAATGTTGAATTTTTATTTTTATTTATTACCCCCACCAAGAGTTTCTAGAAAAAGGAGGCACTGCAGCTTGGGAATTGGCTGTTGCATAGGGACTGCTCTGAAGTACTTTAATATGATATTCTTCTGCAGGTGAGCTTTTCTGCCACTCTCTCATAAGCAAAAAGGTGGTGTGCACCATGGTACTCTTACTAAAATACTCTGCATCTCTACATAGATAGGGTTGGGCTGCTGCCTGCCCACCCATCCCTGGTACAGGAGGGCAAGGAAGCAAAAGCGAAGAGAGCTAAATGTGCTTTTCCCACGCTAAGGAAAGCTCAAGGGTTGAATTCCAGAGCAAATTTGTAACTCCTGCTAAAACACTGTCCAAGTTTTCCTTCGGAAAGCACAGTTTCCTTGATACTATAACTGTGAAGAAGGCTCGGTAACATACTTAGTTTCAGGTAGGCTGCAGTATTTTGTTTTGACTTGCATTTCACCGAACTGTCGACATGCTGGCTGGAAGGGACCACTGGAGGTCACAAAGTGTGGCTTCCTCTTCAAATACAACTGCCACCAACACCAGATCAGGTCACCGTGGTTTTACGTAGCTGAGTCTTGACAAGGTTGCAGGTCCTACAGCCTCTTTGGGTACTTGCTACACCCTCCCCAGTACAGAAATGTTTCCATATGTCCAGTCTGAATCTCTGCATTTCAAACAAAAAGTCCAAGTGGTAACAGCAGAAGCTCTTTGTCCTTATCAAAGCAAATCCTCATTGAAGCAAAGGATTCTCACACCTCCTAAACATAAATGTTTTCCCCAATATTTTTATTTCACAGGAAAGCCTCTCATCTGAGCATGTTTCTTTCCTGGCAAAAACTGTGAACTTGTGAAATTTTTCCTGAAGAGAAAGAAAGGTTTTGACAAGATCTGACAACATGATGATTTTAGGCATAAGCATAATGGTACATACCAATCAGAAGCTGAAGGCGGACGAATTTATACTTGAAATGAGGTAGAAGTTAAAAAGGACGATACCAGCTGGTCTGACTAGGTTTATGGTAGACAGTCCTTCAGCTGGAGTCTTTTAGTCAAAACTGGGTACCTTTCGAAGAGATGATGTAACGCAAACAACTTTCTCCACCGAGTGCTGAAATTGCTGAGTGAGTTGCTTTCCAGCCCATGTTATCCTGGAGGTTATATTAGCCCAAATGACCCCTTCTGGCTTTAGATGTGGTTCCTGTAGCAATATCAAAAGGCCTTAAGTGGCGATCGGGATACTATAAGTGCATACAACAGTCCCTGCCCCCGAGGGTCAGCAATTTGGGATTGAGTAACAGCTAATTTCAGACCTGCTTCTTTCTGTCAAGGCCTGTGAAAGAAAAGAGCCTGAGACAGGGATGGAGTGAAGGGGCAAGGGTCAGTGGAGAAAAAGAGGAAAGGGTGTGTTTGAAAGAGAGCAGTAAAGGCAGGGAGGCAGGTGCTGCGTGCATCTGAGGGAAAGGGGGAAGGAGACGGGAGGGAACAAAAGCGGGAGGTGGGGGAGTGGAGGGCAGTCCCTCAGAGGCTGTATGGAGAGTGATGTTTATCAAAGCAAACACCAAAGGCATAGCTGTGTTGTCCCTCTGACGACTTTAGCTTACTTGTGGGGTTTGGGATTTTTTTTTTTTCCTCTTACCTCACTCCTTTCCTTTTTTCCCTTTTCTCTTTCAGCTTTTCTTTTTCTGCCAGCAAGCTCCAAAAGCCCAAGGTGGTTTAATGCCAGCTTAAGTGCCTTTGATTCATTGTCTGAAGCCAGGTTTGTGAGGGCCAGGGCTGTTTGCTTTGCTGTGGCTGTTTGCTTCAAAGGAGCAAGTTGGATATTTCTTGCTAGTTCTGCATAGATGGTGTGTATTTCTGTCCTTGCAAGATGAGAAAGAGGCAAAAAGAGACCCTGGGAAAGTGGACAAAGAGCAAATAAGCGAAAGGAAGAGGGGTCAGCGAGAGACCTGGAGGATGGGCGTGAGAACAGTTGTGGGTAATGTGTTGGCTTGTGGCTGTAGCAGTTATACCCACAGCTACCTTGCAGATCTCTCAGAAAGCTGGGATATAGGAGCCCCACTCAGACTGTGAAGGGGGGAAGATGAAATGCTACCCTGGGACTTGGGAGCTGGAGGTTGAGCTTTCTGCTCTTCAGTGGGTCTTTTTGTGTTATCTTGAAAGAATTCCTTAATTTTGCTGTCCTTTAAACCCTGCTCTGGCAATGAAAATGCTAAGCTAGAAGGGTGTTTCAGAAGGATAAACACTTCAGGATATACAGTGGTATTGCTGTAGGGCTGAGCTATGTGGACCCTCTTATCTTCAGATATCAACCCTGGTGTCTTTGGAGTAAGATAGCTACCAGATGGAACTTGAGATTCCACGGACAAAGCTTGTGACCCAGTGGTTAGCTATGGCTGGATAGAGCCTCAAAAAACCCTTGCTGTTTGTGGTATCAAGCAAAGAAAGACAGAGCGATGCCCACTTGGGCTGGATGTGGGCACAGGTATTTACCTGTGAACCCACTAAAGTTTTCCAGCAGCTCTTGTTACAAAGCTCCTTCTTCTTCCTTCAAAATATTTCCTGGAGCTGCTTCCAAATCCCACCCTGCTCCAAACTCCAGCCTGCTGGAGAGTAATCAAACACAAGGTTTCCCACTGGGCCCATCCTGAACTCGGAATGCATTTCTGAAGTAAGCTTGGATTCACCATGTCCTGTGGCTTCCTCTTCTATTCCATAGAAGAGCAAGTGCCAAAACAGGTTAGCTGATAAGGATTCTGGTATGTGTCATCAGGAAATAGGCCACAAGCATCAGATTTATTTTATTTACAATGAGAGGATTCTGCGTTACCAAAATACCTGTGAGCAGGCAAGAAAAATCAAGTCGATAATATTGTTTTCCAGGAACTAAGGACATAATAAGCCTAACTGTCCTCCGCTTTTCCTTCCTGCTCATTTGCTCTCTCTGTGGTTCAAGCCTGTATTGCATTTATTCAGGCTTAGGGATTGCAAGTACTGATGGTGAAGTTGCACAAGCCATGCTGTTACAGTACCCAACAAACACTTAGACTGCCGGTTTCAGGGGTATCCAGCCTCCTCTGTTGCAGCTTGTATTAGGTTTATAGGCATACCCTCCAGCGTGTGCCCAGCATATAAGCATCATATTAGAGAAGCACTCTGACATATTTGTCTAGGTCGTATTGTTTCGCTTTGGCAGGGGTGGGGGATTTATCCTTCCCTTTACTGCTCACTCACAAATACAAGCTGGTTTATGTAAGCCAGTATGTGACTGTCTTTTAAGACAGTGAAATACATGTGTGAGTGCATGCAAAGACTTGTGCACGCAAGACGTTAAGCCTGTAGGTTGGATGCCCCACTTAGTGTGAGCAGACAAGCAACTGCCTTGGCCCAGCGGGCAAGAACGACGTACGCTGTAGAGAATGGCCAGAGCTTACCGTGCGCTCTGGTCTGTGCCAAAATAGATGAATGTGTTCTTTGAAAGAAACCCTGCATGTGTGACCTCTCAGGCCAGCAGGATTTGTTGGTTGGCAGAACTGGTATGACTCCATCGGAGACGGGCATATCACGAGGTAGTTCAATGGTGGAATTTTAATGATGGCTTCAAGGGCACTACCTAGGGGTAGCCTATTATCTTCGTCTCTCTACATCTTTCACATGATGGCTAAAGCTGGAAGTTTTTGCTAAAATAGTCTCTGTTTCAGTACTGCCCATGCTTGCTAACACTGGGGCTCCTGAGCTGTGAGATTTTAGAATCTCACTAACAAAACAACAAGCTTGTTGAGCCCCCTCAGTACCATACTGGCAAGCTGAAAGCTTTGCCTATAGTAGAGGAATATGATTATTTTTCAAGTAGGGGTTTAGAAAGAGAGCACTAACTAAAACTACTTGTAAAATTACCTTTCTCATAGTGTAAAGATGCAAGGTAATGCATCTTCAGCTTCTTCCGGTCGCAGATGACTCGACTAACTTTAAACTCTAGGAGAAAAGCCAACTTGAGGTCTGTGTTTGGCATATGCTAGCCAAACTCAACCAGAGCTAGACCATTTGCCCTGACTGCCAACAGCCAGTAATGTTGAAAGTAAAAGCTACAGTGTAGACAACATGGGACCAGCAGCTCCTCTCTGATCCTTAGGTAATGATGTGTGTGTTATGTCTCCTCTCTAGCATCTTATTTTGTTACTTGCAGAGCAGAAAAAAAAAAAAATGCTTACCTATTTTCTTAGTGCAGACAAGGCCTAAGGGACCAAGCATTGTTTGGGAAAGGCTGTTCTCTGTAGAAGCCGTATCGATTCCTGGGGCAGAGGGAAGGGGAAGAGACAAAGCTTTTTCCCTCTGAGAGTGAAATGACAATTGCCATTGAGAAACCCAGCAAATCTTGTCAGAAGTCTGAACACAGGGGGCCAATTCATCCTTCTCTTGTCTCCACTGAGCCCTCTGCATTATATGAGCATTTAGCCTGGTCTGCCGTATGAGAAAAGTCCCTTCCCGGGCTGGGACAATGGGACCCTGGGTAATTGGTACAGAGAGCACCTCATGCTGTCAGGAGCGGGAGATCTGCAGAGAAATCGGAGGATGCAGAAAAATCAGGGAAGGAGAAGGGACACTGACATAGCTCCCTCCATAATGGGTGTAGGATGGGGGAGAGGCCCAAAGACAGCGCTTTCATTTCCCACTTCCCAAGCGCTCCCTTCTGCGTGGAGCTGTGAGATCTATTCCCCCATCAGGTAAAGCAGAGCAGCCATTGATTGGCAGCCAGATGGAGCAATGAAGGTGGATCAATGTGAATTGGATTTTTTTAACTTTAAATAAAATTTGTATTGGCATGAAGTTAATTAATAGAGAGCTGTCAGAGGGCTCCTTGGCACATCAGTGTGTTAGGAGGCAACGGTACCCTTCGGGGAGGTGGTGGGAGTAGGCTGCGGGAAAAGGGATTCAGCTAGCAGCAAGCTGAAATTAAAAAAACAGGCCAGTCTTTCTCTTGGCCTTATTTCAACATTTTTTCATCCTTCCTTCCTTTGAGATTGTTTTGTCCTTAGTGATGCGCCTTCCTTTTTTTTGGCCTTTTGTTGTTGTTACTGCTTGCCATCTGAAATCTTCACTTCCTAATGGAAATGTTGCTCTACCGGCTTCGCATGTTGGCACAGCTGTTTCTGGTTTTGGTTGCTTACTCCATTCACACTTTTTTTCAGGAGAAGGGATGATGAGAAATCAGACAGCAGCAGTAAGGCACGGAAGAGCGGGATGCAGGTGTATTGACTGTGAGGGATCTTGTGTATCCTATAGCCCTGGGCTTGCCGGTGTACGTGGTCTAACGCAAAGCCCAAAAAAGAGCATCACTGCTCTAGCAGCCTCAGGAGGGGATGGGGCAGGTGGCGGGGTACGGGTTACCTTTCCAGGAGAAATAGCACATGAGTGTCTCGCAGGCTTCTCTGTAGTCAGCTACTGGTAGACCTCAATGTGTACAGGGACATGGGAATAACTCCAGCACGTCCTGACAGAGCTACGCAAGGGCTTGAGGGGGGAGTGTGTGTGTATGGGGAATTTCTGTCGACCCTCTGAAGGATGGTGCCTTAAAGGGCCTGGTCCCACCTGATTTTTTTTTTATTAAACTTGCCCAAAGAATAGTAAAATTGGACCCTCTTCTCTGTGAGGAAGGTGGTGATTGGGAGCCCCAGGGTTACATACTTGGTGCTGCAGGCCAGCTTGGTTCCCGCGGGGCTGGCTCATTGCATCGCTGATCAATGTCTCTCCGATGCCGCCTCTGACTCTGAGCAGGGACATGACTGAAAGGGAGAGAATGGAAACCAGATGCAGTTTCCATGGCAACGTCCAAAAAAGAGGGAGAGTGACTGGGGGTGGGGAGAATTTAAAAAAAAAAAAAAAGAAGAAGAAGAAGAGGAGCCTCACAGAGATTTAGGTTTTGAGCGTCAGTGAATGAGCTTCGACGCTGGCTTGCCCAGTGCAGGAGGATGCTGCTTTATTCACTCTGTGCTTACTCCCGTGTGAGGAGTAGCGTGCGGGAGAATCTCTCAGAGCCTGTTCCAGCCTCAGCACTTCCATTTAGGCAGCAGAGACAGGACCAGGGCACTGGTGCCCTCCAGCACGCTCCTACTTTGGGGCCTGAGTATCCCAGCCAGGATGGAACAGGGTGAGACCTCCCAGTTACTCCAGTCCTTGCCTCTCCCTGTGAAGATTGTGTTAGGAAATGAGGTGGGGAGGCAGCTGGGGGGGGGGACATCTCAGAGCTGCTCCAGGCCTGGCTGCTTGCAGAGCTGGGCAGATCAGGGCTTAGGGCATGTTCTCGGGCATAGAAGAGATCCCAGCTGCTCCTGTGGGCTGTGGAGAAGCTGAGGGTAGCTGTACTCCCAGCCTTTCCCAGCAGGAGGCACAGGGGAAAATGGTATAATGGAACTGGCTTTGTGAAAGGCTTTCATCTCCTCGGAAATTCTCCTTTCTGTGATTTCCATGCATGCCCACTTATCCCATTATCTGTGTCAGGAGGAAAACAGAATCATCAGCAGTCGTGATTTGTATCTCTGAAGATTTTCTTCTCTGTGCTTAAGCAAAATCCCCTCTTAACCACTTCTTGTCCTTGCCTTCGTAGGTTAAAGTGTTTCGGTTCTTGGTTTTTCTTACATTCTTTCCTTACTTTAGAGTTCAATCCTGTTGCTGCCTCTTTCGGCTGCTTTTCTTAGGCTCCCAGATATGACCTAACATGGAGTCCAATAATACGGTACACTTAGACCCGGATCAATAAAGCTTTTAGATGCCTAACTCCTCGCTTTGGTGCTTTACTCTTTCACATCTTCCCTGTGGAGCTGTAAAATTCCCATTTTACAGAGCGGCACACTCAAGTAGGAGTTTGCTGATGCTAGCAGAGGAAGCTGTGAAAGAGCTGCAAATACTGTTCAGCTGCTACTAGGTCTGTTTTGAGAATGTTAAACTGTGTCCCCACTGCCGTGAGACACTAATCGTTACTGTGTAGAGATCTTGCAGGACTTTCCTGTTGCCCCATAGCTGTGGCTGTGATCCCTGCTGCCGGAGCTCACTCTCTCCTGCTCAAACAGGACCTTCTGAAGGAAGTGCTGTGTTACATCCAGTGATGACTTCAAATACAAAATCTAGACCACACTACTCTCACATTTTGGGGGACTTTAAACCTAGGTCAGGTTTTACAGCTCAGCCATGGTCTCTAATGGCTGCTGTTGATGATGCCAGATGTCTGCTCCGACTCTGGGAGTTTGGGCCAGCTGCCTGCTCTTTCATCCTCTGATAGGGTTCACTGTAGCATCAAGCACGTGGTGGGTGGCCTGAGATGTACTGAACTCATAAAGATATGGCAGAAAGGTTGGGCTCTTTCATTTATGGTGTTGCAGTGAGGTGCTTGCTTTGAAATGTGCAAGTTAAGAATAGGCAGGTATAAATAAAATGTACATAGCGATTACTGAATCTGAACGTATTTGCAAAGATTAGATCAAAATCCAAGGTGCCTATAAGTCTGTGGTCTCTAGGTCTATTCCTATTGGAAGTAGGCTTTGCTTATAAAACTGCTGTATTCGAGGACAGCAGCAAAGTACCAGGTAGTATTTATTCTCAACAAACAATACCTTGGTAATAAAGTTTTCTTTTTCTTCTTTTATTTTTTTAAAGCTTTTACCTCGTGTTTAGAAGACACAAGATCCTTATCGCTTCTTACTTGTGAGTGTTCCTGGTGTTACCTACAGCAGAAGTGGTCTTACCGAAAGTTGCGCTGTCTACCTGGGAAAGGGCTGCCCCTGTGGCTGGAGGTGTAGTTTGCTAGATGGTGCTACCGTGCAATTATGCATTTCTTTTCTAATGAGATCATTAAGAGTGCAGTGCTTGTCGCTGATTAGAAGTTCCTAGAATAGAACTTGCTATTTTCTCCTAATTACATTATATAACAGTGTAATTCACAAGGATAGTAGTTAAGACAAAGTATATGGATTTAGGAGATTGGTTTCTGGTTCTGTTTTTTTTTTTAAGGCACTACCACAACCTTTTTGTATGACATTTGGGTAAGTTGCTTAATATTCTCTGCAGCCAAGATCCTCAAAAAGTAAATAGACACGTAGATCATTAAGTATCTAATTATCTTAGAGGATATGGACTTCTGTTCCCTAGATGCCAAATGGGGGGATAACTTCAGAGATGTGTGTAAAGCCCTTTCAGATACCACAGTAAATATTAGAAAAGCCGGTAAATAGTAGTGTGTATATTATAAATCTATTTTACTGGAACTCAATCTGTTGCCATAATATTGATTGTCCATGGTAATTGTTAAGTTCTTCATAGTTCAGAAAGAGCCAGTTCTAAGTTACAACAAGTGATCAGCTTGTTGAGTGTGGGGGATGCAAAGACTGCGTAAAATGGGGTGAAGCTGGGACAAAGTTTGCACCCTTTTTTTTGTTGTAGCTGGAAACTATGTTTCCTATCTAAGCCTATGCATTTGAAGAACTTGGGTCATCATCTCTTGTAGCTGGCTTTTCTAATGAAGCAGATTAGGATATGGGAGAAGTAGACTGCAAAAGACCCAAAACATGGAGCAAGTGGATAAAAAAATAAAAGATAAACAGTATGAGCTGGGAAGCACTGATTGTATATGCTTATATATATCAGACATGTATATACATATTTATATATAAGGGGGTTTCTATATATAAAAAAATCAATGTTATTTTTCTCTATGTTCATTTTTATATATAGATAGATATAAAAGAATGCTGGACAATCTTATGATACTAGCTGAGGTATTTGTTACAATGGAAAATGTGCCCAGTTAGTATGATAACATCAAGGTCGTTTGTTAATTATGTGGCTTTATCAAAAATCTTGTTGAAAGTACAGACTTTCCAATGACATCCAGCTTAACCTGTATCCCCCTTAAGAGGAAATCGTAGCAGACAGTCTAAGGCCTTTGGTCAAGACTGTATGCTTATTTAGGATGTAATACTTTTGCAATCAGAGCTGCTGTAACCTTGAACTTCAAGCTAGTAGAATTTACCTTCACCTGCTCAAAGTAGTAAACAATAAGATTAGGACCAATAGTAATAGTAAAAGCAATGCACTAGTCATTAGGAGTATAGGGCTCCAAAGGACCTCTTTGGGTCATCGAATCCAGTCCTCTGGTATTACTGGCAGTCATAATCCTTTTCATAAGCTTTGAGACCATGGAGGAACGTTGGCACACATTTATAATAACACTCCCTGCTCTGAAGGGCTTAACACCTAAACCCCCCTGTTGTGAACAGATGGATGATACCAAGAGGGGCCTGGGGGCTAGAGAGGACAGAAGTGATGATGGGTAGGTCTGCTTAGCTGTGGTAATTGTGAGATGGAAGAAGTTACTTGCTAGCAACGTTATTCATAACCTACATATTGTGTCTCCTGTGGCAGGTTTCTGAGCACAGGTTTTAGCAAATGAACTAGAAGGACAATATAGTGGCAATGTGATCCACGGACTTCTACGGATAGACAGGGGCTGGTGAAAAGCATCTTGGCTTGGTAATGCATCGTGCATTGTTTTTTCCAGAGCAAAATTATGAGACCAGAGTTGCATCCTACCTCTTAATTCCCAGACTCTCTCTGGTGTAGGACATTAGGGCGTTACAGCATTGAATTATAGTTGAACATTTCTTAGATGTTTTCTTGCCTACTATCTGTCCACTATGGCCTCTTAGCTATCTCAGATGCCAGCTAACAACATACTGTAACCAGTCCTGCTTTCACAGTGGTCTTGCTTCAGCGGGAGAGGATCAGACCCATAAGGTGTGTTCATTGTCTCCAGACTGGATCATGTCTCCGGATGCATGTCTGCAGGGGTCCCCACTAAAGTCTACAGACCCTTGCTGAATACGCTGCGGGGAAGAATTTAGTCCAGAGTGCCTTGATTTCTCTTACTTGAAGCCCTGACCCTCACGACTCTATTGCTATGCTGTACTTTCATTTTGCAAGCTAGTTATTCTTTATTGATGAGCTTTCCTCATCTTGACTGGCCTGACCTACTCTCTCTTCCTTTCAAAGGGTGTTAAATAATTAAATAAATGCCAGCGACACTTCTACCTAACTATTGTTCTTAAGCACTAAATCACTTGCACATTAATTGAAACTTCCTTTTCCTTCTCTTTTCCCTCCAACCCCCAACAAGGTTTTTGCCTTCATTTGCTTTCATGGGTCTTTTTTTCCCTGCCTTTTCTTTCACTTCAGGCGTTCTCAGAGGGCACCTAAAGTTCTTTGGCTATGCAGTTTTGAAATGTGCAATTTGGCAGCAGCATGAGCCTAGGATTGAATTAAATTAACTTGAGGCACTCTGAATTTTTTTTATTAAATTACTTCTTTCAAAGTTACTACAGAACATTCCACTTATTAATTTTTTTTTATTATTAAATGAAAGGAAGAAAGGCGAAAAAAAGACATAAAACTCGTGAAAAGTCTGGAGTCAGGACTTGTTTAGTTTTTAGGGTTTTGCTCTTCCAGACTTCTCTGTGGCTTTATAACAAGTTTCTCCATTCAGAGAGGATACGGAGCCTCGTGGATCTCCTTCACTTTTGGCATACATTCAATAGCACACTAGTTTAACGCTTGTAAGAACAGCCAAAGCTTATTTGAGCATCACTATTGTCTGTTAAGGATCCCTCAAATTCACATGCTTGATTGTCATAGAAAGTACATATACCAATTAGGCAGGTATTTGAATTGTCGAAGAACTCGGAGGCGCTACGAGATGAGGCAGCCCATAGCAAGGGTCTAGTCTTTAGAGCTAGAGGTCAAAATACACAATTCCTAGAAAGGACTAATGGGGTAGAGCAAAAGTGTTGGGGATGTGTTTTGGTAGCGGTGGTGATGATGATGATGACAGACAGCCTGCTATGGGAAGCCCATGTCAATTGTTGGCACCTGGGTGGTGGTGATGGTGGAAAAAGGTAGGATTTGGTGGTTGTTTCTTGGGTTGTCCCTTTCCCACTGCTCTAGATGGTCAAAGAAGATGCATTTTCCGAAGTGTTTTTGTAGCTCACTGCTACTAAGCATGGTTTTCATCTTGGCTCCCCACTGGCCTTCGTTATTCCAGAAGGGAACTGGGCTGTGGAGCAGTCCTGCCTTCTCCTCACTGCCTTGTCAGAAAGGCATCTAGATCCTGCATGTGAGTTATGTTTTAAAACAAGTATTTGTCATCATCTTTAACAGCCTTCACAGGGCTGAAGATCTAAGGTCTCAGCTCCGCTGTGATGGTGTTGGGATGTTGTAATGCTTCACTTGTGATGGTCCCAGCATTCCCAGGGCTGTGCAGAAGGTCTTGTCCTAAATACAATTGGGCAGTGGCTTTGCCTTGCGGTCAGGGAGAAGGTAGAAGCTGGCTTGACCGAGAAAAAGGTGCTTGTAGTGGTGTCTCCTCTAGAAGCTGATAGCACAGAAATAGAATGTAACGTCATTGTGCTGCAGCAGAGAAAGCATCAGAGATGCAACAGCTCGTTGAGATTGCAAGTCATTGTGTTGGTCCTTTGAAAAGGTGAGAGGAGAACCCTTCCCCCGGAGATGGATGTGTCTGTTGGCAGAAGGGAGGGACAGGATGGGCCCACCTTTGGCTCCCCCAGGACTATAATCAATGGAGGGCTCCCAAGTGAGGAGCACCCCGTGCCTGCACTGTTAAACCTGGGCAAAAACAAGCTGTCAGTGCCACTGGCAGCACGATCGCAGCCCTGGGCACCTTGTGCTGCCCATTTGCAGTGATTCATGCACTTGGTGCAGCTCTGTCTGAAGGGGAGGAGTAGTGACCCCTCTGCTGAACAGGATGGGGACTACTGGTGGAAAACTTTCATGTGGAGATGGCTGGAGCTATCAGGAGTTGCTGAGGGAAAAGGCTGTGCTATAAGCAGCTAAGGAAAGAAAGAAAAGGTTAGGGATTAGCGCCTTTCTCTTGTTCTTTCATTCTGCTTCACCCCTTCTTTCAGCTATTTCCTCATAGCCATTTTACAAGCCAATCTCTGTGCCATTGGCTTTCTGATTAAAAAGTTCTCATTGGGTCAATTTGCTATTCTTTTCCCTCCCCAATCCTTTCTCTTGAACTTCTGAGCTAAATAAATATGAGTTGCCAGAAATGGGTGGATTTAGATTTTGTATCTGTAATCCTATCTCTTTGTATCAATACCTGGTATTATTTCTCATCAAGAGATGCTGCCTTCTGTAGGAGTTATTAAATTGGAGAAATGTGACCATGGTTGTCTTTAAAGAGAAAATAACAAATGACCCATTTCAGCTCCTGTTTTCCTTGGAAGTAGAAGGACATCTGTGTGTGCGTGTGTGAGAGAGGGACAGGAGACTGACTGGCTTGAAAACACGTTCCTGGTTTGTTTACTATAATTGATGAGGAACAGTTTGACCTGGAGAATCAATCTTGTGTCTTACTCCTGATAACTCCAAAGGACAGGAGAAATCAGAAATAAGTCACTGAAGCAGATGGAGGGAGGAATAAAAAAGGAGCAAGAGTAGGAGAGGCAAGAGAAGAACAAGCATGCAGATCGTCCCAGCTCACTGCATTCCTGGAAATACGCAGCAGTGCAAAACTACTGGATTTCCAAGAATGTGAGAATTGACTGTTGGATTTTACTCTAAACTTATTTCAGAAAGCAAATGGGTTTCATTAACCAGAACTTATAAGTGTTTTCCTTGTCATTCTTAATTTTCTGCTTTTTAGTGGAATATTTTTAAGTGGTAGGTGTTTTAGTTGTGTTGGCTTTTGTTTTCTTACTACTCTTATCACTGTAGAAAAGAGAATGAATTCTTGGATGTGTATTTCTTCCAGTTCAGATACACTTTCGGTGGTGGTATTTTGCTGTTATCTTTCCCTTTTTGTCAGCCCAACCTTTTCAAAACTGCCTGCTCAACTATGAAGGTTGTATAAGGAAGAGAAGAACGTGGTCAGAACTCTCCAGATGGTGGAAAACCCAATATAATCATGGTATCAGGGACACCTCTTGCCTTGGGGATAGCCATCCCCCACAGAACTTTATAACCTTCAGTAAAATCTTCAGACATATTTCCCTCTTGTGCTAAGCGTGGACAGTGCAAATGCTATCGCCAAACGTGGCACCAAACCACACCAGAACAGAAAGCACGCTGCAACTTTCCAGTAGCCATCAGGGGGATTTCGGTGCCTATCCCTGGTTTTACAGAGACACGCATGTGGCAACTCATGCTGAGGGCAAAATGGGGAATGTTGGAAGAACGGTTTAAGGCCTTTTATGAGGTAATAGTCACCTTTTCTGTTTTCCAACATATAACACCTAAGTAGTCTCTTCTTAGTAGTATCATCTTGATAAAAAGTAGTCCATGCTGTTCTTGTTTTGTATGATGTTCCCCAAAATCCCTGTTGTGTTATATGCTTGCCTGTGCACACAGTTCTTCTGCAAAATTTTATATTGAGATCCTCACCAGCTAAGAAGTGGCAGGGCTGCCACTGTACCATATTGCACCATCCCCCCCGTGGTTTCTATGTGGCCCCATGTGAGAAACACTATTTTATGAATATTTTAGGTGGAGTATTAATTTTTTCCTTGCTGTGTCCATGGTTCAAACAGACTGCAAAATGTGCAGTGGCTGCATCTCTAATGGAGTGTCTGGTAGATCAGAAGGCAGAGTTAGTTTCTTCAAATGAAGTGAAATAGATCTGGGTTGGGACAAAGATTGATTGAGTAGGGGAAGTTGAGAAACACCAGTGGAATATATTCATAAAGGTTTCCAGGGAACAGTAAAGAACAAAACAAAATCTACTTGAAGTAATATTTTGGAACGAGTCCTAGGAAAGGCAGGCTCGTGGGCAGAGTGCAGGGAAGGCAGTCAAAGATGTATAATGAAACATGCATTTGTTCTGTGTTGAGGTTTTTTTACTTTGTCGCTTCAGTATCCCTTCTGGAACATGCTGTGCGGGAATATGCTGTTGCTTTCTGCTAATTAAAACATCTGGTACTACTTTATAGAACTCTGGCCTTTAAAATAGTGGGAAGGAGGGTAATGCATTTAATCTTGAACAGCTTGATTTGTTATCTGTTTTGAGCGTAGGAGCCTCTATCCAGATTACTTGCTGCCCGGATTGATTCACAAAAAGAGATGGGTGAAAATGTTTCGCGTGTAAAGAGCTAATCAGGGAGAATGTACTGAAATCCTGATCTCAGGTAAATACATTAAAAAAAAAATTAAAAAACAAACAAACCAACCCCACCAAAAAAACCAAAAAACCCCACAAACAAACAAACAAACAACACCCCGCCCTCCAAAAAAAAAAAAAAAAAAAAAAAAGTTTTTCAGATCCCTTTGCCGTTCAGTGGAGCTGAGATTTTGTTTCTTCTTGCTAACTTAAGCAACCTTCAGCCAGGTCTATAGAGACAATGGGAGACCTTCAAAAGGAGGGTGCTGTAGGAAGTGACATGCGTGCTGCATCTGGATCAATGTTGAATTAATAATCCAGTGCGGTGTAAGAGGGTGCTGGAGTAGTGCTTTAAGCACAGTACTTTCTGTTGAGAAATAAAGCCAGGTAGGAAGTGGTTCCTTGCAAGTCAGTCCTGAACTTCTGCCCCATCTTAATAATAAGCTGGGTCTGGAGTAAAACCTTCCCCTGAGGAGGTGTGTTGTGGTGAGCGGCAGCTGAGGAACTGAAGGGGCATTTATCTCCATAGTGGCAGCATTTGACTCTTTGTGGTTTCCACAAATCTCCTTTAAAGGCATTGATCGCCCCCGTCGGCACGATTAGTGGAAGCGGTCATGCAGAACGTGTTTGTAAAAATGTTTTTAAAAAATTCTTATTGAACATACCAAATCTTGTAAGGGATCTAACTATGCTGGGGAAAGGGAAAGGTCAGCTTTAAAGAACAAGGGATGGCTTTCTCTTCAGCTGCTATATTAGAGCAGAGTTTTGCTTTTTATTAAAGTAGGGACTTGCATCGGTGACTGCATCCAGGCGTGTTCTGTGTAAAGGATGTGCAAACAGCTTTGCCTGTCTGGACAAGTCTGCCAGTGCCCCTCCATCTGCCCTGCAGCCCTCCTGGTATTTCAGTTCAGAGCTCCCCTGACACAGCTCTGTCAGTGCCCTCAACTTTTGACCAGCAATGCTCCTCCTGCCTCTTCTCTATTCCAGCGCTGGTGTCAAACCGCACCTCAAGCCTGACTTTCTCAGCTTCAAAGCAGGAGGCAGATTTACTTGAAAACTTAAAACGGTTTCTGCTTTGTGCTTGTATGTGTGTTACAGAACACAGCAGTAAAACAGACCTTTTGCCCGGATGGCTAGAGCTAAGTAAAGTTGACCTTAATACAGAACTGTGCCAGATAGCCCAAATTTAGTTCACTGCAGGTGCCCCCAGAGTGCCCTGTAAGGCTGGCTTCCAGTACTGAGGGAGAGAGCTCTGCACTGATTATAAGGACCTGCAGGGTATGTCCAAAACACATGACGCCATGTGATATCAAAGATCCTTTAGCTGGCTCCAAGTGAGTTGCTATATCCACATGGCAGAGTGCAGTGCTGGTCTTAAGTCCTACAACTGAAAAAGGAGAGGGGGGAAAAAAAAAAAAAAAAACCAAAAAAACCAAACCCAACCAATGATAACAAAACTGTTAGCAAGGGGACTGACTGCGTACGGTACTGTTGCTGATGCAGCTTTGCTCCTAACTAGTTTACAGATCCATCCAGGATTGCATGCTGTGTGTTTACACGCTGAGCATCAAAGGGTCTACAGTTTTACATGGAGCCATAGCATGGAGAAGTGGTGACGTTTTGGGGCGTAGCATTGCCATGTCCTCATGTTCTTCCTGCAGGGCATATGCCAATAGGTGGCAGTGATAAACTTCACTCCCCCTTTCTGTAAATGGTGTCGGTAAATGGAGGGACAGGGAGGAAAATATTGGATAAGGGAAAAGGGTGGTGCAGACAGGTGGTGTGATGGGAGATTAATTATCTGCCTTCAGTGTCACACGACATGTTAGTTAGAGCAAAGCCCCCATGGGCCATGGGGAGATGTTTGCTTTTTGCAAGCCGTGTCCCTTGTAAATAGCAGCGCTGGCTCCCGGCTGCCGCCCTGCATAACACCAGGCTAATTCTGTTTGTCATTTTCAGACAGTCCTCTTCTGCCTTGTCGTTTGGGCCGCTAAAAAGTTGTGATGTGTGCGGGCCCGCTGGGGAAATGGCTGTTTCAGGGTTGTGAGGGAAGGAGATGTGCTGCAAGGATGAGGACAAGCAAGGTGGTGGGAGCACTGGAAACAGGACACAGGCAGCTGCTTGGGAAGGTCTGCCGTGGCCGCTCCGTGCCATGCGTGTGCCTTCCTCTGCTCTCCTTGCCCTTTTCCTCTGCAAAATGAATGCTCCTTATTCATTACTTTGAAGATCAATGGAGTTCAAAGTCTTGTGGGCATATCATGGTTTTCTAGTGCTGCGTCTCAGCAGGGTAAACTGGCCCAACCTATGCGCTATGCTGCTAGGGTTAGACTGCTTCCAATATTTGAGCTAGCTCATTTACAGCTGATCTGCTTGCATCTCTACTCAATGCAGCAGTGATTTTTGTGTAGCATCAGGGCAGAGCTGGTGGTACCCTGCATTGGCTGCTATGAGAAACTGTGTGTTTATGTGGGAGGAGGGGGAGAGAAATCAGATTTCCACTAGTTTCCTCCTGCCTTCTTGGCCAAGCACCGCTGCAGTTCTTACGTAGGACTTTCCAAGGACCCAGGCCCTCTCTGCTCCAAGGAATGCACCAGTGGTTTCATTTTTCTGTAGTAGCTGTCCCCAGCAACCACACGTGAGAAGGAACAACTCCATTAACCTATGTGTTTGCCGCTGAAAAATGTGTGATTCTTTTACTGATAATCTCTTGCATGTCTTTACAAACTGCCGTGTATTTGTCACGTGCCAACTGCAGGATAGCCCTTCCGGGCACACTTGAAGCTCCACTTGCTGAGCTACGGTGGAATATACTGTCGTGTCTTTCTAGTTGACATGGCAGACTTCAACTAAGGGAGTATGTGCATCTAGGGCTCTTTAATTTAGTCTTTGCATAGGTTGAAACACCTTCCTGCCAAGGACTTCATTTTTTCTGTGATTGGATCTACCCCAGCTGCTGTGACTTCTTATAGGGTGGATCTCCCATTTGTGTCAACTTGCTTTGACTTTACTCCAGCCTGGTAGAACTGGATCAGCTATCCTTACACTCAGTGCTACTAGCGATTTCAATGTGGTCACTGGGATTTGGCTAAAAGCCACAAAACTTCCTTCACACAGAGACCACCACAGAGTGGTCAGATGGCAATGGTAATGATTTTAATGTGCCGCCAGAATGCATGGGATTCAAACTCACAACCTAGTGGCAAAAGGTTTTGTAAAGTAATGTCTTTATAGTAATGACTTTTATAGCTCTATCTAAGCCGTTCTCCTTTTTCAACACCGTGAGGCTCATCCAAACCTCTTATGCAAAGCCAAGTCCCAGCCCTTTGATCTCACCACATGAAAAAGCCCCTCGGTGCAGTTTTGGTTTCTGTGAGTTGTGTCCAAGAAGGAGGTTGCACTCCTGCTTTTGAGACCAAGTGGACCTGGAACATATTCTTGCTTGCAGCAGACAGATGTTCACACCATGCCATCCATTCTGAAAAAGGACTCCACCGCATTCTTGTCCATCTGCTAACTCTGCAGACCCAGCCAGTGGCCTTAATCCACCAAATAATTAGTTCCCATTTTGGATAATGTTCCTTCCACCTGAGACTTTTAGGCCTAACTATATTTCTCGAATGCTTTTTGAACTGCAGTTCTTGCACCCTTTCCAAGAGTCCCCCAAGAAAGCAGAAGTCCTACAGAGAAGGCTCCTAGGAGGTGCAATGCTGGCATTTTACATGTGCTCCATGCCCTCAGCCAAGAAGAAAGTACAGGACTGTTAGCTAGAAATCCATGAGAAACAAAAACATCCCATTATTGGCAGCAAAAATTCTGCTAAGTATCTGCATAGTAGAGCTAAAATCAAAGCTTTTTGAACAGCTCTTTCTACATCTATCTGCTTCTTTTCCTACTAGCTCAATTTTCTACAGCTTGCCTTCCCTACTACTTTTTCCTCTACTTCCAATATCTCTTCTGGTTTTCCCCATTATACCCCTTATCTGCCTTTAAATAAATAAACAAAATTTTGCACTAGATCTTTCCAGGTTTTTTTTCTCTTATTTCTTGCTTCTTACCTCCACTCTTTGGGCAGGATAAAAGCAATGCTTTCCAGCATGAAATTTTGCAACAAAATTCTTACCACCCCTCTGGTTCCTCTCCTTACCTTTGTGCTCAATATCTGGGTAAACCTCACTAACATGAGCCCTGTTTTACTTATGTGCAGTGGGCCAACAAGAGGGGCTAGTATTAATTGATGATGCTACATTAAGATACCTTGCTCGGGTCTCTTCCCCTACAGCTTTCTTGCAAGGGTGTTGTGTGGCAGAGGCTGACAGTTTTGTGTTGTTATTTTGCACTGGAACAAAGTTTATGCTTCTCTTCCTTAGTCCTGTCTAAACTTGGGTGTTTATCTTGAAGACCTTACCTCAACTTAATTACAGAAGGTGGTTTATTTCAGAAGGGTTCAGTGTTCATTATATGCTAGTTAGGCAGCATGTTAGTGGCTAAAGAGTTAAGGAGCTTGGGGAGCTCAGCTGAAGTCCAGGAAAATATCCACATTTCATATGTTTCTGGGGTAAGAGGATGTGGCAAGCCAAGATGTGCTTCTCAGTCATCACTCAGAGGTGATGCCTCTGCCAACGGAGGGCCTTGTTCAGTGCCCAGGCTCTCTGTGAAGGCTGCGCTGTGTCTATACTGCATTACAGCTCACTCTTGCAAAAGCCTTTTTTAAGGCATGGCTCCCACAGGGGTTACCTTAGTATGAAAAGAGCAGGAATAAAACTAGAGTGATGAAGTCAGGGTTTCCTAATGTTACAGTCCTCACCTTGTTTCCCACAGGTTGATTCAGAAAAGTGGGTGTTCAATACCAGCCTCAATACTGAGAAAAAGGGAGAGAGATTTTAAATTTCTAGCCAATCTCTAAAGTCTTGCACTTTAACCTTGAGTGTGTGAGTGCTTTTACAAGCATGGATGCTGTATCAGTTTGGGTCAGTTAGCATCTCTGTCCTCTATACTTTAATGACAGGTAAATTGAGGTGCCGCATGTCTTGCTAATAGCATCTCAGTCCATGCATGCCATATCTAGGAACATAACCCACGTCTCCCGAGCCTTGCTTTTTAATCTGACTCAGAGCCAAAACTGTATTAGCGGATTAGAATCTGTGGTCTTTATATCTGATAGATTTGAGCTGAAGGACTTTTGGAGTCCAGGTTCCTCTTATGTCTTTCCTCATGAAAACAACACAGCACAATTTTATTTGCGTACAGTGTCCTTGATCTGGGGCTTACGTGACGAGGGGAGTGGGGGAGAAAGAAAGCAGCAGCGACAGTAGATGAGCAACATGAGAAAAAGGCGCTGGAAAGCAGAGCAGAGTCTGGAAGGGAGGGTGCTGGGGCTAGAGGCAAGGGGAGAAAGCAATCTGATGGAAAGGGGAGAGGTTACAGGCCAGGGTAGCGGGGGCAGGAAGGGATCGGGAAGCAAAGAACAGCGAGATATTTAATCTCAGAGCGGCTGCAGCTCTTTAGCCAGGTGGCTGGTGGGATAACTGGCAGGAAGCTGGCATTTACCTGGATGCTAATTCCTCTCTTCCTGCCAGTCTGGCAGGATGAGTGCCTGCTCTCCCGGTGAGATGAGATCATTTGAAAAGCCCCCCTGGCTGCTATTATGAGGAGCGACTGAATGCAGGCTCCAGTGTTGTGGCGTGCGATAAAGCATGGTAGCTGGGAGGGGAGTGGGCTGGTGGCAGTGGGAGCGCTGGAGACGGGCTGCTCATTTAGCGCTGCCAAGCTCCGCGTCTGATTAATTATGGAGCGGTTGATAAATAACATTGCGGAGATACGTAAATCAACGGGAAAGACGCAGGGAGCCGAGCAGGACTGAGGGACTGGCACCGCTCGGGCAGCTCCGCTCGGAGGCTCGTTGTTCTTGGCACCGGCGGTGGCAGCTGGCGAGGGTGGCAGGCGCAAGGGGTGGCAGCGAGAGGGGCAGGCGTGCTGCTCCGGCCCGCGTCACGGCTTTCCAGGGAAGCGTCCAAGATACGTAGGTGGTCCCTGCTAATACCGCAAGCAAAAAAACTCTTTGTAGTCTCTGAGGCATTCATCCCCTCCCCGGTCCCCGTGGAAAAGGGGGAATGCTCTCCTCTCTGCTGCGCAGGCAAGATGTGGGGAGGCCCAGGGTTTGGCAGGGAAGGGCGCTGAACCCAGCTGCCTTCTCTCCCTGCTCCTTCCCGGTTGCAGGCTTATGGCTTGATCCCTGCGCTCTCTCTTTCCTCCAGATTAGAAGGGAATCTGTTTTTCAGAAGACACCTGTGTAGCTCCCTGGAGGCACACTCTTCTACCACTGAAAATAAGGTTGTTGCCTTTGGCTGCTATCGCTCACGGGTGGGTGCCCGGTGAGGTGCGCCTGATACGTCTCAGGTACCTTTGCATGGAGTTTGTCCTGAGGGATTCATGTCCTGAGTTTGCCCGTGTTTGGCCATCTCATTTTTATGTCCTTCATCTCTGTACCTTTGGTGCTGCCTGGTTTTATCCCTGCTTTTCCTTGTCCTTTGTTGGGACATGTAAATTAACTTATGTGAAAACAGGAGGAGGAATATAAACAGCTAACAGTTAGCTCTGGGTCAGTGAATGTGTCTGTGGATATAAGTTCACACCTACCCAAGGACTCTTTCAGGATTCAGGCCTAAAGATCAGGATGTGGTAAACTACCAATACTTACACTGGGGAGCAAACGTCTGGGTAGTGTCTATATACCAATGTTTTTACATATGTGGGTAAAATGAAACAAACAGTTAATTAGAGATTAGAGCAGGGCAGGAATCTAGCCCAGGTGTAGCCTGACTCATCCTGACCCTGAGCAAAGAGAAGTCCTCTTCAAAGAGGACTGGAAAGTGGCAAATATTGACTTGATATCAAATTGTGTAGTGTCTACCAAGGTCTACATCTGAGGTGCAAGGAAGCAGTCAGCTGATGGTCTAAGGCTAAAATGTAGGTTCATAACTTAATGCAGGTCTTCAGTTTCAAGCAAAGGATGAGCATGGAAAGGCTGGTGTGATGAAATAGAATCTTGGAGAGGCGGGCATGGAAAGGGTCCTGCAGTTTTCTTCTGCAGAGTAACTCCCTTCACAGCCAAGGTCTGTTTGCCAGAGCTCTCCATGCAAGTGTATGTTTGTGCCTGTATGTGTAAATAAGTGGGCACAACCGGTGAAATCTCAGGATTAGTGAAACGTGAAGCCATGGTGGAGCGCACCACAGTGTAACATCAGAGTCTCGGGGTACTGGACCAACAAGGAGGCAGAAGCAAAGGGGCTTGCAGTGACTGAACCCTTTTGCCCTCGGCAGAAAGTGAGGCAGTATTTTGAACTGAATGCACAGTGTAGAAGTAAGCTGCCTTGAAAAGTTTATAAAACATGAAATTACTGTTCCCATAGGGCAATTCAGTTTCATGGTACTGTGAAGAGTAGGAGATACCAGTGGGAAGAAAATACACTTAGTTCTTCTGCATGTGCTCTGGATCTGCTTCAGGAAAGTGTGGACACAGGATGCTAAACATAAGACGTCATGAACTGTGAAGCAGCAGCTGTCTTTATTGGTTTTTTTTCAGTGCAGATAATTAAGTAGTTGGAAGAGCATCAAAACAAGCAGACATCTTTCAGGAAAAGCAACCACATGGGGCTTCTCAGATTTCAGGTCTCCCTATCTTCTTATTCTACCTATTTTCAATTTTCCATTGATTGTATCTTTAAGCTATCCCTGGAACACGTGAAAGAGAAACTGGCTCTTCAAGTCAAAGAGGAACCACTTCCATTCTTGGCCCCAAGCTCAGTGCCAAAGCTTTTGTAACAAAGCTACACGGTGAATTTTAGAGCTTGGCTGGAAGTAAAGCATCTGATCAGGACTATCCAGTGCTCCAGATCCTTATTTCATTCTGCCTTTCCCTCCTCACAGTGGGACAAATGTGTGCACACCTAAAGTTAGGGAATGTTGCTGTTGCAAATCCAGCTCGAGACTCTAGCTCTGGGACTTGGATGATCTTTGAGTACTTCTAGCTTCAATACAATGACAAAGCAGGGCAGAACACCCCAAAAAACCCTAGAGTACCTATCTTGTTACTATGTTTCCCCTTTAAAAAACAACTTTGAAAAAAAACTTCTGTTGCTTAGATTTACAGCAAAATATTCCAAAATCATCAGGATCCCTCAATTAAAAAGATTTTTCTGTTTAGGATTGAGCAGCATCACTAAGGGTCTAACATCCCAACTGTGCCAGCTTTGTACAAGTATCTGTAAATCTAGAAATGGAAAAAAATGGCTGACCAATCTAGTCTGAAAACCCCAGATGAATAAAAAGTAAAAGAAATAACTCAGGTAAGGCAAAAGCCACAAGTAATTTAAATCTGTGAAGTGTGTTCTTTCCGATAATCTATTTTAAAGAGCTAATAGCACAGTGCAGAAAAAATGTTATAACAATCTAATGAGGTCCCATTAAGTTTCCCTTCCATTAAGTTCTTTTGGGTCCTATCTAGGCTAGTAAAATAGGTAATTTAAAACAAAACCTGCTTCTTTAGTCTAAACATGCGCTTGGTTAAGAAGGAGGCTTGGGAGTTGATGCAGCCTGGGTTCTGTTACCTGCTCTGCCATCGAACTCTGAGCCTTTGACTGCAAAACATCCCTCCTCTGGGCCATCGCTTCCCAGGCTGTAACACTCGGATAATTATGTTCATGCACCTGACTGGGTAGGGGGAAAGCCTGTTTCCCAGGGGAGAGCTTGGGATGCTACGAAAACATAAGGGTGTTTTGGGGATGTGTATATATATGCATACATATCTATATATTTATGTGTACATACATATGTGTGTGTGTGTATTTGACCCTCAAAACTGTTCACAGGACACTCAGAGCTTGTCAGGGTTTGTTGCACGCTGGATGTAAAATTATTAGGTATTTATTTTTAGCTTGCTTTCACTGGAGCAAGTGAAAGCACCGGGCCTTGCAATTTTATTCACCCAGCCATGTTACAGTCCTTAAAGCATCCTGAACAGGAGCAGCTTTGACCCATGCAGGCTTTCAGTCAGGGGAAGCTCATGGCTGGGGGAAAGTGGACAGGCGGGCCTGCCTTCCCATGAGTCCGATTGCCTTCCACTGGTTTTAATTACCAGCCTTTGCAAAGGTTCCTCTGGGAGAAAATTAGCCATCAGCTGCAACTGCAGCAGGCAAGACACCAGTTCACTCAAGAGCTGTCAGCTAACTTTAGCCCCCGTCTTGCTGAGCCATCCTTTATTTAATCAGGGTCGGAGGAGCATCCGTGCCCGGCACTCAGCTCTGCAGGTGGGGAATGATTTACTGCCCTGCTATCAGAGAGCTCTTTAATCTTGTCTTTATGAACACTTAGCACCTACAAATCACCTGTTTGGCTTGAAATACATCGCCTGCTTCATGCCTTGGTGCCCCGAAGGGGAGGATGTCAAAGGTACATCTTGTTTACACGACAGGCTGCTTTATGGAAGCGGCCCTACTGCCTGTGTGGCAAACCCCACCCCAGCCCTCACCTCCCTCTCCCTCTTGCAGCGCTTGAAGTGCATGGTTTCATCCCCTGGAGACCCTCTAGAGGGTCTTCAGCCTGCTCAACCTGGCTCTTCACCTCTTCCATTCCTTTACCCAGGAAGCTGGGCAGGGCATTTCATTTCTGCTCTGCTCCCTGAAGTCTTTGGGAGTTTCCCCGGTTCAAACCATGTTCCTCCAGATGCAAAAGGAAGGTGAGAGTAGCTCACAATCAATGTTTGACATTTCTACAGATGCATTTTATCCTAGGTGGCTTCAAACTGCTTTCTATTCAGCCATCCCACTAGGACAGTGCAGCCAGCTTTGGGGTAGAGCAGGATAACCGTGACTGTTAGCCGTGCTGTATGCCAGTTTGGGACAAGAATTAAGGGGTTTAATTGAAGTGAGACGTGTAATTGAAACTGCAGGGGAAACTTTAGGATAGATAGCAGTTGTACAAATTAGGACATCGTGACACCGTAGCTCTGCTTTAAGAAAGAAAAGACCTCTGATTTTAGAAAAGAACAATAACCAAAAAGAAAAACCCCAGGCTCTTAAATGACTAGAGATGAGCAGCATTAGAAATCTTACTGGAAAGGCACATCTCCAGTGGCCTGGAGCCCCTCAGTACCACGAAGGGGCAAGCTTTGTTATAAGCTCAGAGAGCAGACATCTGCCACTTGAGTCAGCAGAACAAATTCCTTGTACGTACTTTTGCTAAAGCTCCTTTCTTCCCTGCGAGCATGTGCTTACTGTCGGGAAAGGAAGAGCTGCCAGTCAGGCTTTCAAACAGAGATGGACCATGCACATCAGGGATGTCTGAGATCTGGTGCAAACCTCATGGGGCCTTAAAATGAAGGTGCAGAATCTTTCTTTGGGCTTCTGTGTCCTTTCTTGAATAATACACCCATTAAACCCTCTCATGGGCCTTTATTCATGCCACAGAGAAGAGAGGAGCCTGGAATGCCCAAAAGCCTCCCATCTGTGTCTTGACCTGCACTGCTGAAAAGATTTTGATATAGAAATTGGACAATCTCCTCAAGTTTGGAACTTTTCCCCTACTTTCCAAAGTTGGGAATGAAGCTCCTTGAATAGAGATGATCAAGGCTTGCAGTAGAAGGTGAGATAAGTATGGTTGTGAGTCTTTTAGTCAGCAAGTTTTCCTCTCTCTGGCGCCCATATCTTTCATAGACATGAATCTTGATGTTATTTTTAGCATGAGCAGACCAAATGGAGCTGGGGGAGGAGGGAGCAAAAGTGGAGCTGACAGTATAATGTGAGCCAACATACAGGCACTCTGCATTACAAAGAAATGAAGGATGGCATGTCATACATCAGCAGGAACAATAAAACATGATAGATTTCTTAACCTCAGCATCAATCCCAGATGAGCTTGTCCAGTTCCTCCTGAAACAGCCAGGCTGAGGTATCCTTGAAAATTTCTAGCTGTTTCTAGAGCCAGAAGCTTCCATCTCATGGATCCATCAGGTTCAGAGATGCCCTTCGCGCTGTACCAGCACGCTGACAGCACAAGAAAAGATACTACAGCCCAGGCCAGGATCATGGTTTCAGGTTCTTTCTCTGCCAACAAAGCAGCTAGAGACTATAATTTCCAAACCTGAAAGGGCCCAAAGTTAGCTGGCAGCACTTATTTGAAGCCTAAACCCCACAATTTGTATTTGTTTAAAAGCCCAGGACATCTTTGAGCTCATATTAGCCTTGGGAGAAACTGCTGAGTGTTCCCAATTTCTGAAAACCATTTAAAAAGGATTCTTAAAGTGTTTGGTATTTTAGGATTAGGTAGACTTTGAAGGATCTCAGGCAGATCTGAATTTAGAACAAAACAAGCTTTCAAGTGAGTTTCATTTCATCAACAGAAGAATAAGCCAAATTTCCTTTTTTTTTTATTTCCAAATATTAAATGCGTTAATGAAAAAAAATCCTGAGGAACTGTTTAAAACAGCAATGCAGAGTATGAGTCAGAGGTATGTCCCTAGACTGAGAGGGCATTTGGGAATGACTGAAGCTCAAATGCTTATTCTGTTCTGGTTGCTGTCAAAGATAGGATAATGACTGGGCCGTTATGCAGTCTAACCCAACACAGCGACAGTGGTTCCATCTTTATCTAGATCTCTATTTATCTGGAGATGAATAAAAACAGTACTTGAATGTCTAGACTAGCTTCAATAAAAATAACCATAATGGAGCTTAATGGGTAGTTTTATTGTGGAAAGTGCAGTTTGTTGTCTGGATCTCTTTGAAAAATGTTCTTCCCATCAGCTTCAGCAGACCTTTCAGAAAGTCTTCACAATGGTAATGCCTCTTCAATATCATTTCACCTTGCTAGACAGCCAACCAGCCAGCGTGTGCACGGCTGTCTGCTCACTGCAGGCTTTTCTTTAGTTCTGCTCTGAACGCTCCATCTACAAGGTGGCAGAGGACACTTTATTCCATGCAGGTCCTCCTTTCCCTCTCTCAAAACAGAACAATTTTTCTTCTCTTTTTCCTTTTGTCAGTGAGCCACTGTTCCTCTGTGGAGCACCTTCTGGTCCAGTGGTGAATGGAGCATGTATTGGTATTTCAAGCAGTTTTTGTCGGGTGAGAACGAGGAAACATTTTCCCCTTGCTTTCAGAAACATAAGTACTTCCTTGTACCCAGCATCGCTGCTTCATGTCTTTCTTTTCACAACTGTTTCTTTTGGTGTGAATTAAATTATAGTCGAGTTTGAGTGAGAAAGTTCTGAAGAAAATGAACCTGTAAGGTGGTAGAGAAGGATTTAGAGTGGTGAGAAACTCAAGGAGCAAGAGAGGATATGTGGTGATGATGAACATTGGGAAAGATTTTAAAAACATTTGCAACTGGCATATGTGTGCTCATGCTGAAGTCAAAGATAAGCCAGTGCTGTGCGCTCTTGACTATCCTACCTGTAAAACTTTGCATCTCAGGAAAGAGAGCATGGATTAAAAAGAGAGGATTTCAAGTGGACACCAAGGGACTGATATGATGACCCAGTGCTGAGAATTAACATGTGCTGTCAGAAGCACATATGTCTTGTTCTTTGAACTTGAGTCTGGTTTTAGTGCCTCTGCAGTTCTTATTTCTACACAGCTGGAGAAGCTGCTCCAAAAAGAGTATAGGCGGTGGTACTCGGTTATGCTTGTACATTGCGTTTTGCTACAAATGGAGGAAATGTCCCTTCTTTTGCTGTTGGTAAGTATGGAAAGGTGGTTGATTGCCTATGAAAATGAGTCCTAAAAGCTAATGCATGTCTCTGGCCAAACTACTTGCTCATTAAAAAAAACACCCACAACTGTATAATGAAATGACTTGATGTTTGCTGTTTTATTTAAAGCATCAGTCATCTAATAAGGGGGCAGTGCAAATATCATGTGACTTAAGTGACTAATGACCTACTACATAAGATGGCATCATAAAAATGATAGGCTTGAAAAGATGTCAAGATTTAGACTAGTCCAGCCATGGCGCTGAGTCAGCCTGCCATTTTGTGAACAGCTCGGGCCCTTGCAGAGAGAGTGGGCAAGTGAGAGAGAGGAACAGACGAAGGCTGCTGTGTTTGTGGGGCTTTTACTTCCTGTGATGTTTTACTTTTTATAGTTTAAGAAAAAAAACCAACAACCAACAACAAACTAAAAGCTTGACAGATTTTTTGTCTATATGAAAAAACCCCAACCATAATAAAGCAAGCTGTCTTTATGCATGCCATAGGCTGAAATGTGTTCACAGTAGGCTACTTGGTAAATAAATGATTGTGTGATTCTTTGAGAAATATGTTGTTCTTTGCAAGTAGCATAAAAATGAGGAAACGGCTAGGGTCCCGCTCACTTTTTCTGATTATGATTTTGGCAGACTCCTGCACTGGGCTAGTGAAGCAATTAGGCTGTCTTGAGGTTTTCTAGCTGGCTGTGGGATGTTTTCCCAAGGAAGGTATCAGGGTGAAGCCAGTGGTGGCTGCAGGCGGAGTGGTTGGGAAGTCACCGTGCTGATGGAGGAGGCGGCACACTGAGGCAGGCAGTCAGACCAATATTGAAGGGGGGGTAAAACTCAGGTGGGAGCACCCTTTTCATGTGTAGTTGCCCTTATCCTCTTGAAACTTAGTACTTTCTGTGTTGAGTTTTGCTGGGAACATGTTAGGACCTCTGGTTAGCTCAGCATTTTGTGACATCTGTGTAAGTCTATTGGCCTCCTACTTTCTTGAGTCTGTGTTTTGTTTCCAAAGTACAACTCGGTACACTTCATGGCTCTGCTGAGAGGAGGACTAGGAAGATACCTTATATTGAAGAGCTGATTTTTGTTTCTCAAGTCGTGTACATTTTAGAAGATAACGCGAGTTGAGTAGATCTAAAACAGTTAAAATGCTGCTTTGCATACGTTGTGACTTCTTGCTGCTCCTACCCTGACCCTTTCTGCGGTCACCGTTCTGTGATCAGCTCAGCTGTGACCAACTGCTGAAACATCTCTCAGATGGACTTGCTTTTGTTTTTTCTAGTGAGAAGGAAGCTACAGTGATTGTTTCCTTTCTTCTATAAAATTACGTCCACTTAAAATCATATGCATTCTCTTTGCTTAAAATGGAGAAGTCCTGAGGGGACAAATCAACGGGTGCTAAGTAAATAACATGCAATCAAAACTAGTAAATGAAGCTAAGTGCTGGCAGCAGTGGGGGAAACAGGGAATAGAAAATAAAAGATGAATCTAAAAAGCAGGTATTGGAGAGGGAAGCACCGTGGAAGGAATCGGAAGCAGAAAAAGGCATTCAAGTGAGTTATTCACATTCTCATTTGGGACTTCCTGCAAAAATTCTTCCCTTCCATCCAGTGCCCTTTTCCAGTAATCATGCCTGGGTAGTGCAAAGAGAAGGAAGCGGAGAGCATGTGGGGGAATCTGAACACTTCTTCTGCTACTTACATAACAGCTGCATCTTGCCTTCCCTTGTCAGAGCACAGTGCCCGTTTTTTACCTGTCCTTTGCTGGAAAAATATTCCAGAAACTCTCTCCTGAGCCTCCTGCCTGGAAGGGCAAGGTCCAGCAGGTGTCAGCAGAAAGAAGAAAGGACTCCTTTGTCCTTGCTCCCAACAACATCTAAGAACAACCTTCTACCACTCCTTAAGCTTGCCGGTTGGAAGCAGTGTTAGGTGCTCGAGTCTCTTGCTTTAGTAGCTTTCTTGTGTCCTGCCTGGCTTCTTGCCACTGGTGCAGATGGGCTCAGGTTTCCTGTAGTCCTGTGTCCTATCTGCCATTTCTGTGCAGATGTCTTGGGCACCCCAAGGCGTCCCAAATGGCACCAAACACCTACGTTTAGGCAAGTGAAGAGAGCCGCAAGGAAATGTCCTCCTTGGCAGAGTGTTGGCCACAGATGCACTCAGGGAAAGGAGCAAAGCCATCTGGGCTGGTGGTTTAATGGGGCCCCTTCCAGGATATTGCTGCTGGTGTTGGAGGAAGGAAGGTGGCAAAGGTCTGATGGGAAGGTGTACTGGGGAGAAGGGAAGGGACAGATGTGACAACCAAGTTCCCTGTGGCAATTGTGTTGCTTGAGGATCGAGATCATAGAGGCTTCCAAGGACTGTGTTGATGCCATGGCAGAATTTAACGCTCTCTTAACTCTGCCTGAAAGCTCCCACGCGCTGCCACATAACACAGCCAAGGCTACCTCAGCGCAGGGTGCAAGCAGCCCAGGTACATCTTCATAGTCGTGGTAGGGAGCACAGCTAACAGTCATCGTCATAGCACTCCAGGATAATTGGCACCACAAACTGGACATTACTGAACCAGCCTGCTGTCATATCGATGTCCTGCAGTAGCAGCTGGACAGTTAGTATATAAAAGCGTGTGTGCTTTGGGAAAGAGGGCTGTTGGAAGAGTTTTCCATTAAAGAACTGTGGAAATAGAGAGAAACAGAAGGTCAAGACATTGATAGCTGTGAAATTAGTGTGTGGCAGCATGAGACCTTTAAATCCAAGTGTTGACTGTTGAAAAGGGGGAAGTGGAGAGCCGTGTTTTACTGGCAGTTGTTTTTTGAAACCGTTGTGTTCTACTAGGTCTTTGTTGGTACCTGGATTTACATTGCCAAGACACGTCTCATAAACATCAGGAGCATTCTTATTTTTGTTCTTTGGAAAGGAGATGAACAGACCAAGCATGCTCTTAAATTCTGAGTATACAGTGGACAAGTCTAGTCCTGTAGCCCTGTCAGTGTCCCTGGCTCCAGCCTTCAACACTATCTGTTATCCTGTGCCGAGCTCCCTACGCAGAGCTCTGCCAGTGCCTCTCATCGTAGCTCCACAGCCTCTCTATCTTGTGAGCCTCCAAGGAGGCAGTACCCAGCTTGCTGAAACGTGCGCCAGCTCAGATGGGAACTCAGAGCGTTCCCTACTGCGAGCATATCTTTCAGATACATAAATAGGAAATCTATCAGATATCTAATAAAGATTTTTTTCTCTCTCTCTAAATGGTAGAGCAAAAGTTATTTGATGATGATGGACTTCCTTTTGCTATGTATTTCAATGAATAATCTTTCACTACTCTTCCTATTCCACATTTATGTTCTTCCTAAGGGCTCCAGATGACTTTTCAAAGCCTCCATGAGTGAGGAAGTAGCTTAAAGTAGGGGGCGGGGGGGGGAAGTTAAATTTGTTCATGAAAAATGGGATTCTGGGGTTAATGAAGCACGTTTTAAAGAAATTTTTCCATAAGAAAGCAATTAGGATGAAACATTTCAGAGAAAATGTTGATTTTTTTTTTTTTTTAAATTAAAGCTTATTTCTAAATTAATGTAGAAAGTATACATTTTCTGCCCTTCCATTTCTGCCCTCTATTTTTCTGTAGGGATTTTTTTCTTTTTTTTCTTTTCCAGTTAAGCTGCAAGAGATAGTAACACTTTCTCACTTTCAGAAAGATTTGCGGGCCATCTGCCCTTTCCTTTGGCACAGCCTCAAGGGGACAGCAGTGGAGGTGGGTTGAGAGACCACGCGTCTCCCAAAGAGCCATGCCTCCAGCCTCCTTGGTTTTCCATGGGCCTGGGCACAGGAGTGGTCTGAAATGAGCAGCCAAAACAATCCTCCTTTCCGTGAGCAGGAGTCCTTCCCCAGGGCACTGGCGCTCTCAGCTGATCAATTCTCCCCAGAATCCCTCCCCAGCGTGAATGCTAATAGGAAGGGTACCGGCAACTGATTTATAATATTCTTGAAAATCTGAATAGATTGCTGTAACGATCAGAATTAATTACTCTTTTCAAGATTTTATGTTTCCAAGCTTCCCTTTTCCTCCTCCTCCATCCCCCCCCCTCCCTGCCAGCCAAGTCATCCTCTTTTCCCTCTGGAGCCCTTCCACCTTGGCTCCCGGCCAGCTCTCTACAATAAAGTCACATGCTAATCAATAACACTTTTATTGAGAGTGACAGACAGGAGCTAACTGCACCAAAACAGTAACAAGCTCGGCCAGTAGTAAATGTGCTCTCCTCAAATCCTAGCCCTTGTCCTTTGCTTGCTGCCTCTTCAGTTTCCCTTCAGTATCTGTCTCGGGCTTCTACTCCTTCCTTCAGACCTCAAGACGCAGTGGTTTTCTGACAACCCTGCCTAAAGTGACGGTCGCCTCCAGGCCTGCTGACAGGAGGCATTTGGTCCCTGGGATTTCAAGATCCTTGGGCTTTGACTGTGCTGCTTTAGTAAACTGGTGCATGGGGCATGTTGCTATTCTTATTTTGGCTGTTTCTGGGATCAAGGCTGAAGCATCATGGGGCAAGAGCAGATGTCTGCAGAGTCAGTCCCAAATCAGGCATATCTCACAGCAGCATGTTCATTTCCCAGCACCCTTGAAGTCTTGTGCTAACCCCAGACCTGTCTGACACTATAATAATCCCTGCAGGGTTCTGCACCAATGCAACTAAACCAGTCTAGAACTGCACTTGAAAAGAACAGAGATCATTGTGGGCAGGAGTGAGCCCACCTCCTGGCAGGGCTCTGAAGATCACCGCTTTGGCGAGGGTAGTGCTAGTGCTTTCTCACTGAGCTTAAATAGGACCCTCACTCATTTCTCTTCTGACTGGGTCCTGCAGCTGCTGATGGGCAGGGGTGCTGGTCTGGGAAACGACTGGCTTTCTTGCATCTGGAGATGCTCTGGCAGGGCAGAGGAGCGGAGTGCTGAGAAGTAGTCTCTAACATGCATTTCCAGCACAACCGACTCTCTCTCACTCCTGAGGGCAGGCCCTTTCCGCTCAAGTGTGCTGCTGCACTGGCAGAGCTCCTGTTGTTTGCCATGACTCATTCAAGAGTACATTAAAGCAGGTCTAAGACAAACTGAGAGGCTAATGGTTCCCAGACGGTGAGAAGATAGAAGCTATCGTAAAAAACATTGCTGGCCATTGCTACAGCTGCTTTCCTTACCCAGGCAAAGCTTGGTCGGAGTGGAAGATCAGCGTAATAGGAATAGGGGCAGGTGTCAAACTTTCTGATGTGCCTGCAAGAATGACACGTCCTCATCTCTATCACTGTTTCTGCTGAGCAGGGAGAGAAGTCTCACCTCCTGGTGCTAACTGTCCTCATCCACCTGGGCACTGCAGAGTCACCCCACGCCTCTTGCCTTGCTCACTCACAAGCATCAGTTTTGCCTCATCTAAAGTGGATGTCGGTCCCCACCTTCAATCACATGCTGCCTGACACACTATCACACTCCAGTGCCAGCATGCTAATAGATCTGAAGTGTTATGCTTGCCTGGTAAAACATAAAACCTCAAACAGAAAGAAGGTTAGCAGACCCAACTTTGCATGTTTAGAAAACTGCCTGGCCTCTCCATACCACCTCCTTTCAGTGTATTTGACCTATCAACAGTCCTGCAAATCCTAGCCCAGGTGTGTTTTGAAGGGAGTAGGATTAGCTGAGGGCTTCCAAGGGAAACCTCTAAGGCTGCAAATAATTCTAAGAAAAGTAATAATAATTCTAATTCTTTTTAATAATTTTTTTTCTGTCAGAAATATGAAAATCAAATACGTGTGATGTTAAAAAATTATTTTTCATTAAAGTTGTAATTTCTTTTATGGATCTCTCAAATGTTCTCTGCCATTTTTGGAAAAATTGCTTCATTTCTGGCAGGACACTATCCTATAACAATTGAAAAACTCCAGTAGAAAAGTTTTAAAAAAACAAAAGTCAGGATTGATAAGGGATTTTTTTCAGTTTTAAAGTGCATTTCTGTATTTGGGGGGGGGGTGGGGGGGGGTGTAACATACACAGATCGGGATCTTTGGCCTTCTAAAGGATGAGCTGAGATCGGTTTTCTGGATCCTTTACTGAGTGGGTAAATCATTTATTGTGATGTTCTGTTGTACAAAACACAGCAATAGAGCTTCATAAAATATAAATAGTGCAAAATACTTTGGTTCTATTAACAACCTGTAACTGATGCACTTGAACTCTTTCTCATTTTCCTTTTTAATTTCTCTGTCTTGTAAAGTGAAGCTTGGTTTATGATTGCAAATAAAAATGAATTTGGTGGATCTCATCTTAATTTTATCATCTCAAACCCATTGTTTCACCTTCTGGCTTGTATTTTATAGTCTCAAGGCAAGGAAGACTGAGGGCAGGAGGGAGAGGAACTGGCAGATCGAGGTGCTGGGAGAGCTGGGGGGGCTGCGGTGGAGGAGGAGGCACTGGCTGAACGGTAGGAGGGAAGCCAGCCCCTGGCAGGGAGGGTCTGGACTGAGGTACGCTGTCAGTCACAGAATTGTGCGAACACTCTTGCTCAGAGCTGTTCTTGGCTCATGCTAGGCATATCGATCCCTGACTTCCACGAATCGCTAAATCCACTTTCAAATTAAAATAAGTGAATAAATAAGCAGAGGCGGAAATGCAGGAAGCAGTCCATTTCAGATTACTTTGCAGATCAGGAGCCAAGTGAGAAATCTGTGAGCAAATGCGATTAACCTACTTGCAACAGCAGGACCTAAAGGGGTTGTTTCTGGTGACAGTGGACCCCGACCCCTTGGTGACTTCCTATGGGCGAAGGCTTGCTACGCTTACCTGTTGAATCCCTCCTTTGACATAGATTCAGAAATCCATTGTGCTGAATGTGGTTGCTGGCAAATCCCCAAACCACTTCTTTCTCTTTTTCACCTTCCTCCCCGTGATGAGGGAAAGCCTCAACTCTTCCTTTATCTCTTGAGTATGCTTCACTGGCTTCAGCCTGGGACATCTCAAGACAGGGAATAATTTTTTTGTTCTGTATTTGGACTATGGAGGTATAACAAGATGGTGCAATGGTGGGGAATATGGTGACCACTTGATCTTTCAAACCAAACTTACTATTATTTGTGGAGATTCCTTTAGCAGGCTTTGCTCTGAAAGTCTCCCTCTGAAGTACAGTCCCTCTTGGGCTAGGATGTGACATCTCTTTGAAGTGTTCTCTGCAGAGAACTTGTAGTGCCTGTCCTTGCGCTGGACTTCAGGTGCAGCCTGGGAGGGATTTTTCAAGGATTGTCTCTGAGTTTCAGCTGTTCTTTTTTCCAAAGCACTGGGCAAAGACAGGGAAGGTGAATCATCCTATGATAGAAAAATAGAACTAAGGGTAGAAAGCCTTTCTTTTCTGCTCCTATTTTCCTGCAGTTTACCTGCCAGAGAGTGGAGGATTAAGGCCAAATCATCCTAGCTTCTTCTCAGAGCATGTCCACCATGTTCACCTATTGCCTGTTAATTGCCCACATTGACTGTTTTAATTCTTAGAGGCATAAGAATATGGCCCTATGGATAGAAGAATAAAATGGTGCTTTCCTTCTGCTCTAAACTAAAATACAGATGCTTTAGCGAGGTGTGTGTTCCCCTGTACTTTCAGTCCCGAGGCAGCCTTTCCCCAAGCAACTAAGTGGACACAGTCTGCTATAAAAAAAAACCAGGCTGAGTCCAACCAGCAATTTTGCCTCACAGTAGTGCATATGGGAACAAATTGATGGGAGGGGATATACCGTGGCACTGTGGGAATGGGAGGGAGCAGATAAATTACAACACAGCATCACAGAGAAGTGCAATTATCGTTGAGCTGCAACCTGCTGATCCCACTGCTTTACCTCTCCCTTGGCTTTCTGGACTGGAGGAAGAGTAAAATGGTGCTCAATCACCCATAAGCATGCTGATACACCAGCCCTATCTTAGCTCTTGCCCCTCAAGAGCTGTACACCTCCGGTTCTTCAGATGATCACTCTTCTACTGTGCTCCATTCCTCCTGTCTGTCTTAACGTGAATATTGTTTTGATGTCCTGGGAGATCTGTGAGCAATGCCCTAACCATCTCCCTCGACAAATGAGTGATGGGCAGTCTTGTGGATCACTGAAAGCGCTTTGTCATGCAATGTATTTGTCAACTCTCTCAGATTTTCATATTCTCCCACCAGCTCTAGCAGGGTATGTGTGCATGCATGTGTGTGCGTGCATGTGAAAATCCTTGCCAATATGTCATCCCTTATTGAGCAAAATATTGACAGGTTTGGAGAGGGAGAGAAGATGGGAAAGAACATTGTGTCTTTCTGGAGAATTAAAAGGCCTCTGCTTTCTGCATTCAGCTCCTTGCTTCATCTCATGGCCACGTGTATGCACAAACACCTCCCGCCACCCCTACAACCACTTCCTTGCAGAGAGCCAGGGCCAAGGAGAGTATATATTTCCTCATCATGGAACAAAATCTTTTTTAGAAAAATAATAAAACTTCATTAGAGTATTAATTCAAGGCTTTTATTTTTTATAGTTCCCTTTTTATCATTTTTATCGCTAGGTTTAAAAGGAGGAGATTCCCTACATTAGGGAGGCAGTGAGCTGTTTTACATGGAGTATCCAAGTGCCATTTACTGGCATCAACTTTGGGATGGAGGCCGGTTGCTTTTGTGCCTGACTTGCTCTTAGTACCACTTTGTGCTTTGCTTTGGTGCTGTCTGAGGCTGTTGATGTGCTGTGCGTTTGCCCTGTTACCCTGTGTGTATCCTGTCTGTTGTGAGGAGCTGGAAGTGGAGTATTTGTGAATTCCCACCTAGGTAATGCTTGTTAATTGTTTCCTTCTGCACTTTCTGTGACAAGAGGCTGAAGCTCGGAGTAGTTGTGAGCCAGTATTTCCTCACTCGTCCCTGTGCAGTGACTCTTGTAAGGTAGAAGTTACATATGTCAACATCTACCTAATAACAACATGTGAATTGTGCAGAGCCCTGAGCTCTCTGTGAGGGAGACATGACCTTCATTATAATGATACAGTTGACATTTTCCCTGTGACACTTATTGTAACATCATTGCTTCCTGTTGGCATCTGTGGGCTTATCAGGCAGCTTGTTCAAGCAATCTGGAGTTGTGATGAAACCAGGCAGGAGGGAGGAGGCTGAGATTTGAGGGGGAAGGGGGGGGGAAGAGGATTCTTGGAGTATCAGAGCACACAGAACATTTATCAATGTGAGCTAATCTAATCCTCTCCCCCATGCGCCTGTCTCCCTGCCTGTGGATTCGCAAGCGCTGCAGAACCCAGCATCCCTACAGCTCGCTGCTTGCCGTTGGTATTCCTGGTACTGGTGGCAGTGCCGCTCCCAGCAGTAGGAGCTCTGGCTTCCCGGGCAGTCAAACCCACCAAAGAAGGAGGTCTAGGGGCCCCTGCTTCATTTTGCAAACCCCTTGGAAGCAAGGCTGACTCGGACACCCCGCGTCTATCCTGAGGCCAACGTAACGGCACGCTGAGTGGTGTTTGTGTTGGGTTAGTCCAGGAGATCTGGTCCGCTTTCAAAACGTTTGCAGGCTCTTCTGCTGATGTGTTGTAGCTGGGTAGGATTTGACTCATCTTAGAGGGAAAATCAGGCTCCAGAGCGGTCAAAATCCAGAATCAAGTGTACTGACCAAGCTCTGTGAGTCTTTCCTCTTTTTGCCTTCCCCGCCCCGCCGCTGAGCTTTTTTCCCCTGTCTTTTAGCAGAAGTCTTGAATTTATCTTCACAGTGAGGAAGTAAATTAAAGGTTGCAATAGCAGGGTTTTGGGGCTGGTATCTATGTTGAAATCGGCTACCCGTGGGCCACCTAATGCCTGCCCAAAACAAGGCTTTGCATGTTAAGAGCTTCTGGTCACCTTTGGAGGGGGTTGGTAAAAGCTCAATTACTGTACAGAAGAAAAGCTTTGTATCCTATTGTGAATTCCCCGAGCACTTCAGTTTCTTGTTGAAACTCCTGAACTTAAAAGCCTTGGGTCCAAACCCTGCATCTAGGCATAGCAAGGCTACTGCAAAGTCTTGCACTTTCGCTCCTGATCTACAGTCTGTAAACATCAAATGCACCACTAATTCATTACGACTTAACTGATGCTACAATTTTTGTGTCAGGGCTGATGAGAGGCCTAAAATTAAAATTCTCAGCAGTTATGGTGGGCAAGTAGGCACATGTATTTCCTGCCCCTTTCCTGTTCTCCAATCCACTCCTCTATGTTGTTTTCGAGTACAGCTGTTGCCAGGGCAAAGCAAGCCCTGCACGTTCTGTTTTACTTGTGACAGCATCCTTGGCTGGTTAGCCAGGAGAAGAGTAAAGCAGAGCAAAGTGGCTCTTTCATTTTTCATGGGAGTATAGGATTTGACATACAAGATCAGACTCTGCCTTTCCTAATGGCCAAATATGTGATATTTCAGAGGAGAGCAATATCCTGCCAATAGAAAATATATTTATTGGCACAGCCTCCTGCCAAGGGTTTTGGATTGAGCTGCCTGATGGGCAAGAGGTGGGGTGAGAGCTGCCGTAAGGAGGCAGGTTGTAGGCTTTGCACGTCTCAGGGTAACGCTGCAGGCGGGGGGACTCCCTTCCTGAGCCCCACGGAAAGCACTCTGCTTCCTGAGGCATGAGATTCGTTTGCCTCAGTAATTATTGTGGCTCCCACAGCTACACGTGTCATTAACGGGCATCGTATATTTCAGGCATAAGATGGGGTTTTGAGGGAAAAAAACCCAAAATTCTTAGTCACTGTTCACCTGGCTTGATCCCCTCCTGTGGGAGGGAATCTCCCAAGTTGCTAATATGTAGCTTTACAGGCTATGCTATTTGCGTGCAGTGGAGGTGATGGGATCTATCTTTCATTTCATCTGGAGGACAAATAGCTCAGGATTATGAGAGATAAGTAGAGGTAAAACTCCCTGTTATTTTAGCATTAGATGGCACTTCGGGCCTTTTAGCTTCAGTAATGCTGTATTCTGCCTCCATAGGAGAGGACCCTTTGTTCCCTCATATACAAAGAGCATCCAGAGGTTTCCCCCATGAATGTCTTTAACGAGGAAAGGAGAGCAGCATGAGAGAATTCAAGTATAGCACAATAAAGCATTATCCATTTCAAATACAGCATTGCCACAGCCTCAACATTAGGACAGGGATTTTGGAAATTTTGCACTGTTGACTCTCACAATTCTAGCAGCAGTCCTTAGTCCTTCTTAGTCCTTCCATATTTAATTTCAAGCTCAGCCGCCTTGTAGGTACGTGAGCAAGAAGACACGTTTTCCTCTTTCATTGGTTTTTTGGGGGGAGGGGAAGTGAGGAGGGCTTGAAGGAGTTTTTTTACTATAATGTTGTGATGAAAAGCCTGAGAATACAGCCTAAATGTAACCTGATGATTCAAAACCAACAAATTTAGAAAACTCATTTTCATCATTTTGGGAGGCTAGACTCAGGATTTCTGATTGCTTGAACTTGCCAGTACAGGGAAACAAAGACAGACTATTTAGAAACAAAGGTGCCTTGATTTTGGAGCTGGTTTATACAATAAAAATAAGACGTCACTCGCTTTTCACTCTTCCCTCAAAGACTCACGGCAAGCGTGTTTCTCACAGCCAGCGAAGGCTGGATGTATCTCCCTTCACAGGGTGTTAGTACCTGCGCCACTATCCACGCATTGTATGACAGCTCTGTGCTCAGACCCTTGGTCTTAAAGTTGTGACTGCTACATCATAGGTTTGCTTCCTCTTAGGATTCTGGAGAGGAGCAGGATGGGCCAGGGTGAGAGAGAGGTTTTTCTCCTGTTCATTAGAGGGCAAGATTAAGCATTATTATTAATTATTTCTGTATTATGGCCGCTGGTGGCCTAAAGTATTCCAGAAGTCAGATTGCCAGCAGCACTTAATCAATGCTGCTGCTGGTTCCATGTTATCAGTCTGTAGCCATGCAGACATTTGGTATATTATAAAGTCAGAGTACCCCTTAATAATCGCCTTGCAAAAGTGGGGCATTAGTGTTTTCTAAGTGACAAGCCTGTCTGGAAATGCAATCGCGTCTTTAGCTATAATGCCACGGGAGTGATAGCAGAATCATACTTTGGGCAGAAAGTAGCTACAAATTAACCATACAATTGCAAATGGGCAAATCAATTAAGTGCAACCCATCCTCCAGGCTGCATGGGCCTTAGTGCTTGTCACTGACGGAGACGCATCTACCTGTGGAGCTTTCCAGGCTGAACGCATGTTAACAACCTCTTTGTCCTCTTCCTCAGCATCCACGGACAATTTTTTCTAGGCAAAGTGGTATCCACCTAGCTCTTTCCTGGGTGTTAAAGCAATGTTTGAGAGCAGATCAGGAGCCTCCCTCTTCTTACAGAAGAAAAAGTGGCACTGAGAAGCATTCAGACAAAGCAGTGGAGAAATCTCCAAGCTAGCATTAAACAAAGAGTTGTTTTTCAACCAGGATGTGGGCGCATTAGCCTGGGCCTAGTGCTGTACCAAGCCAGCTATGTTGCTTTGGGAGGTGAGCTCACAGCTCCCTGTGCAGCAGGGACTCCAGCCTGTGCAGAGCCAGCTCCGGGACCTCCGATGCCGTGCTGGCTGTATTGCTCCATGTAGGTGTGCAGAGTTTAGAGGGGCTGCAGAAAAGATACTGCACATCCCCTTGAAACCTTGGCCTGGGCTTTGAATGCAAAAGCCATCTGTTCTTCCTCTGCTCTCACTAAGAAGTAAGACCATTAGGGAAAGATGACTACTTTCAATGTAAGATCCTCTTGGCTGACTGGTGCTCTTTTCCAAACTTTGGCATCCCCCCACCCGGCTTGGCCACGGGATAATTTCCTCTGTGGTTCAGCTGGCTTGGCGTCTGCTTGCAGGACTTGGACATGGTGCTCTGAGCCTCAGCCATGGAAACACACAGGCCGTGCACACACAGAAGCCTGGTCTGCCAGGCTGAAGGACTGTGGCCAGTTGGTCGCATCCACTGTAGCGTCTGGCCACCAGCTGGGAGACATGACACCCAGAATGTTGCTCCGTATGCTAAATGAATTGCGAATGATTACAAAACCTGTTTCTGTGAAGGCTTCTCCTTGCTTCTTGGAATAGCTGCGTGCTGCGTCCCTCTCAGAGCTGATAAAGCTTTGGGAAGATGGTAGGATCAGGTCAGTGATGTGCAAAGGACAACTTGGTATCAAATTAAGTAAGCCCTCTTCGTATTAATTTTTTTAATGAAACGTAAGAGAGGCTTTACATTTCTTAGTCTCTACAGTTACTCTGAGGATGGGGCAGCAGAAGCTGCTTTATCTCTAGTGGGCAAGTTTGTCCTGTGGTGCCAAGTTGAGGCCAGGCCTTGGTGTAATCAGAAATATCAGCTGACAAATATTTAGCATGCCATGTTCTCTGCCGTATGTACGTGTAGGTACGAAGTTAAACCTGCGTAAGATCCAGGAGAGAAGAGAGAGGTGTTTCAGATTACTTGCAGAGAGTTACCTGTGCATGTCTTTGACTTCCTCCAGTAATTTCTTGAGGAAGAGCAACAACCAATGGACTGTGTCTTTGGTGGGACCTGTACTGCTTTGAAACCCTGCTGAGACTGTCAGAACTAGGATTCTGGTTATGCGTGCAAATTTCAGGCCCATATGGTGAAAGGGGATAAAGTCTCTGTTCCGGTAGTGAGCTGAGCAAAGGTTGCAGGAGTGTTTGAGCAAGCTGGGAGCTCTAGGTGCAGTCCCTAGCTCTCCTCTTCATTCACCGGGCAACCTTGCATGTATCAGCCTCCCTGCTTGGTGTCTCTGTGGAAACGAGTGTAACGATATCGATCAGTTAAAGATCTTTGAACTTCACCAGTAAAAATGCCAGAAAGGTGCTAAATATTATGGATCTTTATTTAAAGTTTAGGGTCAGGATGATTTTTAATGAGGACTCTGTGTAAGAAGCTTAAGCCATGTAAAACGTACTTAGTGGCAGCAAAAATGGTTGTTAAAATGCGATCATCATATGGCCCAGATCTGACACTTCTGGATCCCAGTCCGCTGTGATGCCAGATCCAGTCCAGGTTTCATGTGCCCGTGTAGACTTTTCTTGAAATAAAATACATAATGGATCAAGCTGCCATATTAAATTTAGTTGTTTGCTGTCACATCACCCGGTACACAGCTTGCTCCCTAAATCCCATACTAATCCAGTTGTCTGTATCTTCTTTGGTATAAAAGCACATTATCCTCAAAAGAAGCAGCAAAGCCCGTATTCATAGAAAAAACAGTAACGAGAGGGTTAACACCAAGCTCCAGTCCTAACCTGATACAGCTTTTATATGTCCTCAGGAATAGCACCTCACCCCCCAATACGTATACTCTTGATGCTTCGCTGGGAAGATGATGATTTGTCTTTATCCTCTCTCACACCCATCTTCTTTCATTTGCTTACAGTAACCCCAATGTTTAGTGTAGTTTTAGCAGTGTTGGTAATGCACCTTTTACCTGGAGTGAGTTTAATAGGATTTGACAGCAACAGGGGATGAGGAAATTCTGTGATTCTATTATTCATCCCATTTCTGCAGCAGTCTGTGTAGATTGTATACTATTAAGAGAAAACGTATGTCTTGGAGGTTTCCTTTCTCTCTCTCTCCATCTGTATCCATCCTTATAGCTTGCTCTCATCATCAGACTATGGGTATCTCTTGTCATTAATACCCTTTGTAGGAGAAGAGTGGAGAGAGGGGTAGGAGGAAGGCCAAGGAACCACTCAGATACCAAGCACAGTAAATCCATATATTAAAGGACAGACCTTCTCCCAGAAAGTTTATGAGCAACGCTGCAAGCAAAACCAGAGTCCCCTTCGTTTGTTGCTCATGTGACTTGCGAGTTTACTGTGTCTGACAATTGGATCTGTGTCTTGAAAGGATGGCAGAGACTCGTTAATGTTTTTACAGCATCTCTCTATGTCCAGGCTTTGTTTTCTAGTGTCCTCGTATTATCCCTTGCTGGGCTGCTGTTATGGTGCCTGTGCCTTTGGCCTATTTGAACTATATTCATTTCAGTTTTTTCCTGACCTTGGTTTGCTCCCTGACCATTGCTGCTCTTCCTGATCTCTGGGGCTTCTGCTCACGCAGTGCTGGCCATCACTGAAAGAGTTGTGGAGGCAAAGTCTCAGCATGGTGCTGGCCTCTTGGCTCCAGTTCCATCATCATTGCAGTGCAGAAATATATAACTGATCCCTCCAGTTAGGAAAGGTAAAATATCCTTTCCGAAGTCCTTCCCGAAAAGGTTAAGAATTTAATTTTGGATGAACATCCTTGCCCTCTGAGCAAGTCTTAGTATTAATGATCTCATGACGGATTGCTCCTTAAACTGGCCCTAGCGCAGGTCAGGACAGAGTGAGAATATTCTCTATTTAATGAGGCAGAGATCAGAGCCTCTAATATTTCATCATTCATGCTCAGGGGAGGAAGGGAGTTATGAGCTTGGAGAGCTGACGGCAGAAGGGGCCCTTGTGAGCAGCTGAGACGGCAACTCACTCACTGCGTAGTTCTTAGCCCCCAAGACCATACTGCTGTAGGTTTCCAGCTTCCTCTTCGAAAAACTAACCTTTGTCATTAAACTCATCTTAATGATTGAATTCAATGTTGGCAAAAGATCCGAGGCTAATGACCCTCAGGCCAGAAGAGACTTTTTTAGCCTGCAGAGAGGTATAGTATGAGGAGCATTGAATGCCAGTGCTATATGGACAACCACAGTCTACCGGGCTGTGTGGAGCATTTAGCTTTGTTCCGCCCAGCAGCTCTTGCTGAGGAAGGGTGGGCAACCTGATATTCAGACGCTAGTAAATTAGAAGGCCAACTTGCAGATCCAGTGGTTTACAAGTGTCTTAATTTATTAATGAGTGGAGGCCATCTCAGTGTGTGTAAATATAGATTTTAAATCAGTTGACAAGATGTACATAAACAATCAAACTTGTAGTGTAGTGCCGAGATGCTAATGTTAAATCCACCTCTGACTTGAGTGCTACTTTTCAGTAGCACAGTGTTCCCTGGGAAGCAGTGATATATAGTGCTGTGCAAATCACTGGTGCCCTTAAACTGCAGCTCTGAAATATTTACACATCCAAAGTGTGTGTGTAAATTGGGAGTATCGCAACGTTCCCATGGGGTGACAGAGATTTGTAAATTTTGTTTTCTGCGCAGTCCTGCATTTCCCTGCAAGTGACCGGGAGCCAGGACCCAAGAGCATAAATTCCCCAAATAATTCTTGCAATACTTAGGGTGAGCTCAGCTCCTGCTCTTAGGCACTAGAAGCAAATCTTTCCAAGGTGCCACAGTTATGATTTGCCCTTTTTAAAGGGACCGGTCGCGTCTTTAAAGCAACGGCTCCTGGAGCCACGCTAACAGCTACGCAGGGTGCTCTTCCGTGGTGTTGAGCAAGGGCATCCCGCTGGCCATGAGGCTAACGAAGAAAAGCAGACTCTCCTTCCTTCCGAACTCATCGTGGCTGGCGTAAAAACTGGGAGCCAACGCACGCGCAGCCGAGCCCTGAGCGTCGGCTGGGCGCACTCACGATCTTCGGCGTCCCTCTGCCCGGCCGGAGTAAGAGCCTCCTCGCGAGCCCTTAAAAAACCCGCACCGACTGACGCGTGGCGTTTTCGACAGCTCTTACGAGCTACCCGGGGCCGGGCGGGCTTTGCGCCTCCCTCGACTTCGCAGCTCTGCTGCTGGGCGGCCATGTTCTCCCGCTGGCTCCTTCCTCTTCCTCGACCGGCGGGTGACGCCATCCCGCCGGGCGGCCGCAGTCCCCGCTCCCGCCGCTAGATGTCGCGCCGCGCTGCGCCGCCTGCCCCGGCGGGGCTGGGCCCGGGGAAAACGGCGCCAAAGCCGGAGCTCGACCCCCGGCCCCGGGGCGGGCTTCGCCGGGCGCCCTTCCCTCACAGCTCCTCGGGCCGTGGGGTCTTGTGAGGGGAGCCGCCTTCGTGCTCTGCCAGGGTGCGGGGACGCGGGGGGAAACCCCACCGGCAAGTTGGAAGCGAAGGAAGGGCTGGAAGGCGTGTCCTGTGAGGAGCGGCTGAGGACTCTGGGCTCTTCTGGTCTGGAGAAGAGGAGGCTGAGAGGCGACTTCGTCGCTCTCTGCGGCTTCCTGAGGTGGGGAAGTGGAGAGGGAGATGCCGAGCTCTTCTCCCTGGGATCCAGGGGTAGGACGCATGGGGACGGTTCGAAGCTGCGCCAGGAGAGGTTTGGACTGGACATCAGGGAGCATTTCTTCACCGAGAGGGCGGTCA